>CAMOHE010046426.1:6958-28836 GCA_946598075.1 Artocarpus hirsutus | reverse complement strand
GAGTAAAAGGAAAACTCGCGCCAAGATATATTGGACCATTTGAGATTACTCAACGTGTGGGTGTGGTTGCATATCGACTCAATCTTCCCCCAGAACTTTTGCATGTTCATGATGTATTTCACGTATCGATGCTTCGGAAGTGTCCACCTGAGCAGGATAAGATCATTTCGTTTCAAGATGTGCAGATTCAGGAAGACATGACATATGAAGAAGTGCCGATTCAGATCATCGATCGTAAAGTGATTAGTTTGCATCATCGTGAAATCTCATTAGTTAAGGTTGTATGGCAGCATCATGGGATTGATGAAGCCACTTGGGAATTGGAATTGAGAATGCGGGAGTTTTATCCGCATTTATTTCATTTTTGAATAGATTTGTAAATTTTGAGGACGAAATTTCTTTTAGGGGTGGAGAGTTGTAACACCCCGAAGTTAATTAAGTATAATTAGAGTATTAAATGGTGGATTAGTGTGCCCTAATGAGCATTTTAAATTTAATTTGAATGTTTTGTGAAAATTTAGTGACTTTGTATTATTTTACTTTTTTAATAATTTTTAATTAATCTAAATTATTTTTAATTGTTAATTTAATTTCCAATGAAACAATTTGAATTGGAAACTGTGTGTAGTTGCACACAGTTTTGTGCAACCAATTTTCTCCCTCTTTTTCTATTTATTTAACTCTTCCTCTCTCTCCTCTCAATTCTCTCACTCGCTCACTCTCTCTCCTCTCACTCTCACTCTCTCGGTTCTCTCTTCCCCTCTCGTTTTCTCTCTCCAAATTTTGACACAAAATTCAGATTTAAGCTTTGGGTTAGAAGATTAAAGGCTCGGGAACGAGATTCAACAACAAAAACATCGTTTTCAAGCTTCGATTCAAGGTTAGTTTTTAAAATTCAAAATTTTTTCTATTTTTCAAATTTCCTTGCATTTTGAAATCTAAGAGTTTCTAAGCCTAGAAAAGCTTCAATCTAAGTTAGATGGACTTAGATTAGCTAGAATGCAAACTTTATTTCTTCAAAAATGGATTGGAATCAAGATTTTTCATTTTTCCTCTATTTTCTCTATTTTAGGATTTTTGTGAAAATCCTGTTTAAAACTTGTTTTAATTCATTAAAAAGTGTTCTACTATGATTTTCTATTGTTTATGATGATTACCCATGCCTGAGAATTGAGAAAACAGGTTGAAATTGATAATTTTGATTCGGGATGTCGAGAACCCGCGCGTGGAAAATTTTGGAATTTTTCCAAATCGGCAGGTCGAACTTCATGTTCAACAGGCCGGATTCAAGAGATCGGCAGGCATGATTCATCCGACTGGCAGGCTGAACCTAGAGATGTTTGGTCGACCAAACCTGCTCTTCCGACAGGCCGAACTGTGCAGTTCGGCAGGCCAAACCAGGACGACCTGCAGGCCGACCGGGCATGGTGTAATTTTGTGATTTTTCACCCGTTTTCACTGTTTTGAACCCTGATTGAAATTTCAACTTTATAAAATGATTTTATAAACCTAAATGGCACACTAGGACACCATGAGATGATTTAGTACCATAGGATACCTCGGGTTAGATACTAATGAACTAAGTTATTATGCATTTAGGATTTGTGCATGGATCCACAGAGCTAACGTATAGCGGACTGGGATTACGGTGTGGGACATCGATACAGATATCGAGGTAGGACTTCTACCCTTTCTTTGATAGCTAGTTTTAAATATTTTGGCCTCAAAGGGATTTTTACGAAAATGTTTTCAAACGATTTGTTGACAAAGGATTTTTATTAACTGTTTTCTGAAACAATAGATTGAGGTGGATTTCATAATAAACCTCATAATGAATATAAATGATTATATCTGGTAAAGAAGAGATTTTATTAATCAAAAAGATATATATGTATATATATTTGAGGGCATGATGCCATATCAGAGATCGGGTCGTGTAGTGAACGACCTTGGAGGCAGGTCCTGAAACCAGCTGGGCCACTACGGTGGTGAATTACATATGGTTTGCCCAGGGAAAGAAAATGGTATTCTTTCTGGTCGACCTATCTGAATTGTTTTGGTAAGATTATATTTTTATTAAATTGTCATTTAATCATTTATTTGTTTAATTGTTCTAGCTCGTTTTCTATATATTTATCTGATTTACGAAATTTCTTTTAAAGTTGAATAATTTCCAAATATAGTCCTACTGAGCCTTTCGCTCACGATTTATTTGTTTTAAAATTTTACCCCTAGGTGGATATCAGCTTAGGATCGGAGAAGAGTCCACTGACCAGACTTACAATCTGTAGAAGATCTGGGTAGGTTGTATGTAGTAAGTAAGGCATGTAAACTCTAAACCTTTCTTTTTTGGACTGTGGTTGTATTGTAATATTGTCAGTACTACATGTGTGTGCACAATATGTGGGCTAGTGGGACCCATACTCGTTCCACCTCACATTTAAATATTTTTAATGTTCTTCTATTTGCTTAATTATTATAATGGTTTATTTTATTTCCTCAAATTATTCTAATCAAACGATTTTTAAATTACCTCATTTTTTATTTATAAAACAAATTCTTAAACCCAATTTTTAACTAAATCCTTATTTAATTAACTTAATTAAACCACCACGTCACCTCCTGTACTCCAGGGCGTGACACATATGTGGACAAATTATGCAAAAGACATGATTCTAAAGGTGACGGTCTAAATCATAAGATTTGTAATCGAGGGAATAATCTTGTTTATATCCCTAACGGGAGATGGTTTGTCTTGGCCATTAGAGACAGACACCACGAATAGAAAATTTGGTGCATTGTCGTAGTTGACGATGTATTGGATCAGGACATAAAGTGTAATTGAATTGGATTAATAAGACTATCTTGGCAAATCAATTCATTTTTGAAAATCATATGTGTTGTATCTTAATGAGAGGAATAGTGGGCCCGTTGTCATGATTTATGTCTTTTGATGTACCAAAGGGTGACATCCAGATTTTATCTTGTTACACATGCTGGTACGTTATCTTGTTACACATGCCGGTACGTTGGAGACATGACTCTTGATAACATAGACCTATTATTCATAGATACGGAATTCATTGCTATTTTTTAGGAGTTATTGATATCTTCTTGTATGCATTATCCTGTAATTAGAAAACTAGAGTGCTCATCCATTTAGATGCATAAGTGTAACCAAATGGTATACTGTCTTTGGATGGTAAGTTTTTCGTTGGTGAGATAATGGAATGAAAGAGAAAAATAATCGGGAAGGTATGGCATAATTTATCCTTAAGCCGATTATGGATAATCCTATAGGGATACGATACATTATGATATGTCATAGAGACTTAACTATTTGGGCTTCGTAATTCTATATACTTCAAGAGTGCAACTCTAAGCTTTTAGTGGAGTAGTATTAAGAGTTGATAATTATGAAATATATATCTGGGATATTGGGTTTCATAATTATCAAGAGCTTAAACTATATAGGTCCATCAGGCCCCTAGTGCTAGCTCATAATAAATCCTATAACGATATGCCATGCTTTTTCGATCAATTAGTGACTTATGTCAACTTATTAGATTGGCTAAATTTCGATAGGATCAGATAATTCATGTTTGCTTATCGATTGAATTAATTTTGTAAAAATTAAATCAAGATAAACTTGTTGAATTGTCGAGAATATTTATTTTTCTAGAGATTATCTAGATAAAGTTGTTTTAACCAGATAACTTCGATATTGGGTTATTTAAATTAAAACTAAGGCTTTATCCAAAGAATCTCGGGTGGAAAATAAAAGATTCGTAAGCCTCATTTATCATAAGTTTGGTAGGCCAGTCTTAAGGTTCAGTCTACCGATAGAGTAAGTCAGGCAGGCGGATCTACTAGTTCGGCCTACCGACAGAACGATAATCTAATCACATGGTTTTATGCGATTTTATTTTATATTGATCTAGATTCAAATTTTTGAGACCTTCTTTAATAAGGACTAACCCCTAAGCCTAACCTCTATAAAAAGGGATTAAGATCATAAGTTATTAAGATCAGTTGAGAAATCTAGAGTGAGCACTCTGTCTGTGAGTCTCTGAAACTCTCCTGAGAGTTATTGTTAACAACTCACAAGCCTTAGTTCTAGGTTTTTCTCAATTGATTGGAAGGAGAGTCATCGAGGAAAAGCTGTATGTTGTGCATCCACACGCACTCCAATCGTGGATAGAGAGTAGCAAAAAAGACCATTGCTCGAGGCTCTTCTAGAACGTTCTTATTTTCACAGATTATGGGAGCTTTTCGGCAAACAAGATTAGTAAGATCTGGCTAATTATGCATATAGCATGTCAACTTGTGCTTTGAAATATGCTCTAGTATAAAAAATTCTTAAATTTCCATTGCGAACTATTTTTCTGATAGTTGGTTATTTGAAATTCACAAACCAAAGCATTATTATACGGATGGATGAGCCTATCTGTTTCCTCCCTGTTCAATGGTTTTGGGGTGTTCCTACCGTCTATGTTCTATGCTCTTAGCTTGCCTTCTCGAGTCTGCTAGTCTTTCTTCTAGCATTAGTAGACTACAACAAATTTGAGATTCTATGACCCTCATTTCATGACCTTTTCTCAAAAACTATCTTGATAAGGGAAAAAACATGGGGAGTTATGGCTAAGAAGACGAAAATAGTCACGACAAGTAGTGGGTCTACCATGATAGTTTTTTAAAAAACCGTCATGGTAGGCTTGACATACTATGACAGTTTTTTAAAAAACCATCATGGTAGAGACGACACATATCACGATGGTTTTTGAAATAAACCATCATGGTATCTTACTTAAAATCCCTTTTCCCGCCTTGACAATCAAACACAAACCAAAATCTCACCTCTCATATATAAACCATCGTGGTAGCTTACTTAAAATTCCTTTTCCCACCTTGACAATCAAACACAAACCAAAATCTCACCTCTCATATACAACCATAGACCCCTCCGAAACTGCTACTGCCATTCCTCTCCGCCTCCATACTCCTTAATCTCCTTTCTAATTGTAATTTTTTATTAGAAATTGATAATTTGCTATTGATTTTGTTGTTTAATCTGTGTTTTTTGTATTGTGGATGGGTATGATTAATTGGTTTTATGATGGGTATAGAAATCAAATTCCTTTTAAGTTTAGGAACATAAAAACAATCTCGCAAAACTAAACTCCTATAATTATTGAAATGAAGATGTACATCTCCCACTGCTTCAGCCAACACCAAGGATCCATAGCCCATCCGAATTGTGAAGTCTTCACGCAATAGACTTCTCGTTTCTTTGAACCCCTATAGAGAAACACAAACATAATTAGTTGCTCCAGAATGAATGACCCAAGTGTCACTTGATTCCTCAACCAAACAAGTTTCTAAAACCAGAAGATCATGCTTACCTCCTTAGGAAAGGAAGTCCTCACAATTCTTCTTGATGTGCCTGACTTTCCCATAGAAAAAGCACTCGAGCTTCTTCAGGTTCTTTTCTTTCTTCTTCTTGTTCTTGCTGTTTGCAAGAATAGAAGATTTTCCATTCTTAGCCCATTGCTTCTTTCCATTCCCAGGGTTAGGATTGAAACCAGACACAACTGCCAAGTTGACCTCACCACCAACATGAGTTTCCCTGATTAGATTTTTGAACTCTTGTAACTGCTTCATCAATTCAGTCAAGGTCATATCCCATCGATTGCTTAAATTAAATACAACTCTAAATGGGATAAACTCCTTAGATAAAGTCTTAAAGACCATAATCATCTATTTTTTAGCATCTATATTAGCTCCATTGGTTTGAGCCTTAGTGAGGTAACCCATGACCAACATCATATGCACCTTCACAAGAGTCCTCGGCCTTTGTTTGTAGTTTAGAAGTTTCTAAAGTGCCTCTTGCCATTTTGTTAAGGCCTGCCCTCCAAACATGTCTTCAAGATTATCCAAGATTTGCTTTGCAGTCTCAAAATCTTCATGATGAGCCTGCAGTACATTATTCATGCTGGCCATAACATAATAGCGGGCCTGATTGTTAGCTTCTTTCCAACTATCATATGCTTGGATTTACTTATTATTGGAATCTCCCATAGGCTTAGGAGGACATGGAGTTGTCAGCACAAATTTTAGTTTCTTAAAGGATAGGACAATATTCAGGCTCCATTTCCAATCATTAAAATTCTTTCCAATTAATTGGTTTTTATTGAGTATTGAAGATAAAGTGTTTTTAGACATCTACAATAAAGAATTATATATTAAACATAAGCAAACATACCATAATAATTTAGTAAGATAACACAATCATGTAAAACCTACAAATGTGTTTATGTGTTAAAACCTTGAAAAAAACACAACCTTACAACGATAATTCCTAACTTAAAATACAACAAGAAACCTAGGGGAGGCTTGACAAATTCAATTAGGAACACAGATCCCATCCTAATTAATATATACCATCTAGGACCATCTGATCCAACAAATATTAATAATCGTTTCTTTAGCCACCAATTTTATTAACATAGCTTTTATGGGAGGTTAATAATAAAATCAATATGAGCATATAACCATCATTTCAATATTTTATCCATGATTTATAATTACCATCTAGGGGTGTGCAATGATAAATCATGCTAAAAATATCTTATTCTTTTGGAGATCCAAACTGGTGCATGATGAAGTCCCTTCTTAGGGGTCGAAACCACTATGTGCTATCTATAGGCCAACGATGGAAGCCGTAGGTCTTCTCTTTGAAAACCTTCTCCGACTCATTCTTTTGAAATCAAGGTTTTATTTTAAAAAGCATGCACGAATAATTTTAATGAGCGACACTCTCTATTCTATATGACATGTTATTAACATACATGGCAAATCATATTATAATGCTAACAAACATAGCAATCATGCAAAGCCATAAGCAAAATAATAAATAGTCATAATATTATGGTTCCACCCTAGAGACAAAAAATTAAAGATTACCATAGATCAATCAAAATATATTATCGATTCTTTATCCTTAAATCTTCAAGTTGTATCCTTTTTCATGTATTGTGCATCTTCAAGTCTTCAATCCCACGTGGATCAAATACTTCATATTTCTAGTTGTATCAAAATTTCATGTTTCTTAGAATTGTCTCAAATATAAAATCAAAGCTACACCAAAAAATGCACCTTTTCTAAAAATAACAGCCCTCTATCGACATGCACATTTGTGAGATTGGCTTGCCGATCATCAGCCATCAACTTGCCGAACTTGGCAGTTTAGCTTGCCACTAGATCTAGCTAAAATCCGCCCTATGGACGACTTGCCAAACTATAGATTTGGCCTACTAGACTATGACCTTCAGCCTGTCGAACACCTACTAACAAGCAGATGTCACGATTTTCCAAATTATAGTGTTTATGAAATTTTTCAATCTTATTTTCAACAATTTAAAAACATAAAAAATTAGAGACTTAGGAAATACCTTTCGAACTGCTATCATCTCTTTCTTCTTGATCCGTCTATTAGATCCATCTTCTAGATTTGTCTATTAGAACTGTCTTCTAGATCACTTGGTAGTTTGGCCTGCAGCCAAACCCGGCTAAATCTACCTTGTGGACGACCTACCAAATTGGAGGTTTGGCTTGCCGATCCTAAGGGTTAGGCCTACCGACTGAGCAGATTTCACATTTTTTCATAAAGTAGTTTTATGCAATTTTTTAATCTTATTTTCAATAATTCAAAAACATGAAAATTTAGAGACTCAGAAAATACCTTTGAAATCGCTATTATCCATCTTTTAGATTCGTCTTCGCTTCGAATAATTATTTAATTACAAAATTTTTACGAATTTAAAATTAAATAATAATTCCTAGGCCATGATGATAGACCGCCTTCTAATTACATGAAAAATCTAGATACATACTCTAACCTCTAAAGAACTATAACCAACACAAATTAATTAAATAATAATTTAATCGACCATAATTAATTATTACACATTCACCATATAATCCATGACAACATACATAAATACATAGAAACCCTAAAGTGCCAACCCTCTAAAAAATTAAATTCAAGTATGGGAGAGGTCAAGATCACATAATTTATACATAAAGCATGATCATAAACTTGTAATTTTACGTAAAACCCCTAGCTCTAATACCAATTGTTAGAGAATGAATACACAACGAATATATTAAAATTTTTTATATCAGAATATTTTCCAAAAACACAAGTTTGATACATTATATATATAAATTAACCAGATCTTAGTAAATTTTAAATGTCGAAGAGCTCCTACAATCTATGAAGAGAAGGGCATTCCAAAAGAGTCTCAACTAACTAGTTTTCTTTGCTATTCTCTATCCACAATCAATGTATGTGTGGGTACACTTGTACAGCTTTTTCCCAAGGAGCCTCCTTCTAACCAATTGAGAAACCCAAAACTAGCATTCATGATTTCTGAACAATAGTTATCAAGGAGTTCAAAGACTCACAGACTAGAGTACTTACTCTTGATTTCTCAACTAATCTAAATAACATAGAAAACTCACTCCCTATTTATAGAGGTCGTCCCCATGGTTGGTTATTATGAGATAAGGCCTCAAAAATTCAAATTTAGATCAATATCTAATAAAATCGCATCTGAAACGAGTGATCAAAAAATCGTTAGATCAACAGGTTGAACTAACGAATCAGACTACCAAACTTGCTCCATCGGCAAGCTGAACTAATTGATTAGCCTACGAAACTTACGATAAATGATCCCTGTGAATCTTTTATTTTCCACTTGAGATTCTTTGGATAAAGCGTTAGTTTTAATTCAAATAAACCAATAAAGAAGTTATTTGATTAAAACAACTATATCTAGATAATCTCTAAGAAAATAAATATTTTAGACAATTCAACAAGTTTATGTTAAATTAATTTACAAAATTAATTCAACTAATAAGTAGACATGAATTATCTAATCCTATCCAATTTTACCTAATCTAATTATTTAACATAAGTCACCAATTTATTGGAAAGCACGTTGTATCGTTACAAAATTTATTATGAGCTAGCAAAGGGAACCTAATAGACCTATATAGTTCAAGCTTCCAATAATTATAAAATATATTATCCCAGATATACATTTTATAATTACCAACTCTAAAGCTACTCCATTAAAAGCCTAGAGATGCACTCTCGAACCATATAAAATTCCAAAGCCCAATTAACTAAGTGTCCATGACATATCATGATGCATTGTATCCCCATATGATATCCATAATCGGCTAAAGGATCAATTCTATCTTACTTTCTCGATTATTTTTATCTTATGATCCGTTATTTCACCATCGAAAAACTTACTATCCAAAGATAATGTACCATATGGTTACACCTATGTATCCAAATGGTTGAACACTCTAATCTACCAATTATAGGATAATGCATATACAAGGATATCATCGACTCCTAAAGAGGAGCTATGGATTCTATATCTATGAATAACAAGTCTATGCTATAAAGAGTCATATCTTTAACATACTGACATGCATACCAACACATAATGTGGATGTCACCCTTTGGTATATCAAAAGACATAAATTAAGGCAATAGCCCATTATTCATTTTAAGATTGAGACACAACACATATGATTGTCCAAAGTGAGTTGATTTATTGAGGTAGAATTATTAATCCAAATCAATTCCATTTTATGTCTTGATCCAATGTATCGTCACATATAAAAATGCACCTATGTTTCTATTTTCAAAGTCCACCTCCGATAGCCAAGACCAACCATATCCCGTGAGGGATATAAACAACATAACAATCTTTGCATGAACAAAGCATCCAACTTTATTTCCTTGGTTGTAGATCTTTTGATTTAGCCCATCATCTTTTGAATTACTTCTTCTGCATAGTCAGTTCATCGTATGCTTGATTCTAAAGGTTTAGTCTGACAGCTCGGACTTTACTCACTTATCATATATTCAATAAATATGAACATAAAGAGGACAACAATTTGGTATATGAACAACATATAAATTCTTTATTGATAAAATGTCTCTAAAAACATATTACATTTTTACTTCTTAGGGCATACATGTCTAACATGATAAGCAAATAAAAGTCTAAGACTGTCAGTCCAAACCTTTGAGAATCAATCATATGATGGATAGATTATGCGAAAGGCATGATTCTAAAGGTGACGGTCTAAATTATAAGATCCATAATCGAAGGAATAAAGTTGGGCATTTTGTTCATGCTAAGATTGTTATGTTGTCTATATCCCTAACGGGAGATGGTTTGTCTTGGCAATCGATATTGGACTTCGTAAATAGGAACATTGGTATTGGTCTTTGCAAATAGGGACATAAAGTGGAATTGATTTAGATTAATAATTTTGTTTAGGCAAATCAATTTACTTTCGACAATCATATGTGTTGTATCTTAATCTTGAAATGAATAATGGGCCCATTGTCTTGACTTATGTCTTTTAATGTACCAAAGGGTGACATCCATATTTAATGATGGTACATATACCGGTACGTTGGAGACATAACTCTATATAGCGTAGACCTCTTATTCATAGATACATAATCCATAGCTACTCTTTAGGAGTCGATGATATCCTCTTGTATGCGTTATCTTATAATTGGAAGACTAAAACACTCAACCATTTGGATGCGTCGGTGTAATTGAGTGGTATAATATCTTTGGATGGTAAGTTTTCTAATGGTGAGATAATGGAAAGTATGATAAAAGTAATTAGGAAGGTAAGACAGAATTTATCCTTAAGCCGATTATGGATATCCTATGGGGATACGACGCATCATGATATGTCATGGATGCTTAGCTAATTCAGGCTTTGTAATTTAATGTAGTTCGAGAGTATAGCTTTAAGCTTTTAGTGAAGTAGCATTAGAGTTGATAATTATAAAATGTGTATTTAAGATATTATATTTTATAAGAGCTTGAACTATATAGGTCCATCGGGTCCTTTTTGCTAGCTCCTAATAAATCCTATAACGATATAGCGTGCTTTTTCTAATAAATTGGTGACTTATGTTAAAATTATTAGATTAGCTAAAATTCGATAGGATCAAATAATTCATGTCTGTTTATCGATTGAATTAATTTATATAAAATTAATTCAAGATAAACTTCTTGAATTATCGAGATTATTTATTTTCCTAATGATTATTTAGATATGACTGTTTTTATCAGATGACTTCTCTATTGGGTTATTTGAATTAAAATAGAAGCTCTATCCAAAGAATCTCAAGTGGGAAATAAAAGATTCTCAAGGATCATATTATCACATGTTCAGCAGGCCGATCAGTTAATTCGACCTGCCAATGGAGTAAGTTCGGTAGGCCAATTTGTTAGTTCGGCCTGCCGATTTAACGATAATTTGATCACACATTTTAGGCATGATTTTTTCAGATATAGATCTAGATTCAAATTTTTGAGGCCTTATCTGAGAATGACCAACCTTGGGGATAACCTCTATAAATAGAGCATGAGTTTTCTAAGTTATTTAGATCAGTTGAGAAGTTAAGAGTGAGTACTCCTATGTTGGATACTCTAAAACTCCTTGAGAGCCTTTGTTCATAATCATGAACCTTTGTTGTAGGTTTTCTCAATTGGTTGGAAAGAGAGTAACTAGAGGAAAGAGCTACACGATGTGTGCCCGCACACATAGCAATTGTAGATAGAGATAGTAAAAAAGACAAGCTGGTTGAGGCTCTTTTGGAACATTCTTCTCTTTATAGACTACAGGAGCTCTTCACCATTTGAAGGTTAGTAAGATCTAGTTAATTAATGCATATAGCATATCAAACTTGTGTTTTAGAAAAACTCTGATTAAAAATTTTAAAATTTTCATTGTGTACTATTTTTCCAACACTTCTTACATCGGCCGAATTTATTTGAGACAATGATGAATGATGTTGAGACACCTGTATATGAAAGGTGTACCAATTTCACCAAATTGTTTGCTTTTATTGGATTATAGAATTTGAAAGCATTGAGTGGGTGGTCAAATTATAGTTTCACAAAGCTTTCAAAATTTTTAAGAAGGCTTTTACCAGAGGATAATAAATTACCAACTAGTATGTATGCGGCTAAGAAGACTTTGAGTGCTTTGGGAATAGAGTATAAGAAAATTCATACTTGTGAAAATGATTGTGTTCTTTATAGGAATAAGTATGAGGATGGGAATTATTGTTTAGTTTGTTAACAAGTAAGGTGTAAGAAAGAAAATGAGCCAAAAGACGGTAAGAATGGAGTGCCAAAGAAAGTGTTATGGTACATTCCACTGGTACCACGTTTGAAGTGTTTATTCAAAAACCCAAAACATGCCATGAATTTGACATGGCATCATGACAAACTAGTCGATGGTGGTATGCTTAGGCACCCAGCGAATTCACCATAATGGAAGACTTTTGAAGTCAATCATCCTAACTTTAGTACGGATCCAAGAAATACACATTTCACTTTGTCGATGGATGGAATGAATCCACAGGGTAACATGAGTAGTAGGCATAGCAGTTGGCCCGTAATATTTCTTAACTACAATCTCCCTCTAAATATGTGCGTGAAGTAAAAGCTTTTAATGTTTTCTTTATTACTTTCTGGTCCTCACAACCAGGCAATGACCTAAAAAACTTATGGGAAAATAGAGTGGAAGTTAGAGATGCTTACCGAGAAGAGACGCTCACACTCCGTTCATTGTTGATATGGATAGTTAACAACTTCCCTGCATATGGAAATTTATTTATCTAGTTATTTGTTGATGGGTTCCATTGGTTGTCCTATTTGTTTGAAGGAAATGTCTCACAAACAATTAAAGAATGGTAAGAAAACTATTTGTCTTGGTCATAGAAGATGGTTGCCAAGAGATCATCATTACTGCAAACAGAAGAAAGCCTTTGATGGCAATAGCAAAGAAAGAGACCCTCTTCGTCCTTTGACTGGTGAAAAAATATTTGAAATCATAAAAGATATACAAGTGGTATTCGAAAAGAGAAAGCAAGGTAAGGATGAGCCGCCGATTGATAAACCATGGAAAAAAAGATCAATCTTTTTTTATCTTCTATACTAGAAGACACTTTTTGTTCATCATTACTTAGACATTATGCATATTGAGAACAACATTTGTGAATCTATAGTCGGCACATTGCTTGACATTCTAGGCAAAACTAAGGATGGTGAAAAAGCATGGTTAGATCTCATGGAAATGGAGATTAGGCCTAATTTGTTTCCCAAGAAAAGAGAGAACCACACTTACTTACCTTTGGCGAAGTACATGTTATCAAGAGCGGAAAAGAGAAAGCTTTGTGATTGGCTTGTTTTGTTGAAAGTGCTAGATGGCTATTCTTCTAACTTTAAAAAGTTGTTGTTGAAGAAGGATTTGAAACCTATTGGCATAAAAGCACATTCTTATCATGTGATGATGTAACAATTACTGCCACTTGCTTTGCAGGGAATTCCAACAAAGGTTGTGAGATTTGCAATTACCAAGTTGTGCTCATTCTTTAATTCAATATGCTCCAAGGTAATTGATCACTTATGCTACATTCACTACAATTGGAGTTGGTGCAATTCTTATGCATGTTTGAGAAGTATTTTCCATTAGCAGTTTTTGGCAGCATGATTCATCTAATGGTGCACTTAGTGCATGTACAGACTGGTGTTTTTAAGGTGGATGTAACCATTTGAAAGATATATGAAGGTTTTGAAGGGCTATATGAATAACCAAAATAGGCAGGAGGGATGTATGGTAGAAAGTTATATAGCTGAGGAATTGGTTAAATTTTGTTCTGAGTACTTGTCTAATGCAAAAGCAATTAGGGTGCCAAAGACTATAAATATTGAGGCTAGGGGATTATGTATTGGTAATCCTTCATCCGTAAATCGAGTTCGACAATGATTTAAAATAGTTAAGGAAAAATTTTATGATGGTAAAAAACCATCGTGAAAGACCTCAGTCGTGGTACAAAATAGAGTTTTTACAATGGTTTTTTATCATCGTGGAAGCACAAAATAGGCGCAAAAATTGGGGTATGAGAGCACATCTTCCCCGACGGTTTTGCAAAAAACTGTCTTGTAATATTAAGTTTCCACAACGGTTTCCTAAAAAACCATCGTGGAAACTTATTATTCCATGACAGTTTTTTACAAAATCGTCATGGAATAAACATCCATCACAACATATTTCACGATGCTTTTTTTGAAAATTAGCGTGAAAATTGGTATTGCCCAAAAAAAAATTGATAAAATTTATGATTTCCCACAAGATGGCCAGTCCCATATGTTATCTATTACAACAAGGCCCTAATTGCGTACAAAAATTAATGTATATTGAAATTATGAGGTATTTACAAGATCATTTATATTTGAGCTATTTTGAGCAATTATTTATCTACTATCTCTATGTATCTAAAAATGATAAACCTATTTACAAATTGTACCCACTCTAATCTTACTTCATTTAATGCCATATGCATATAAAACTCTTTTCTTCCTAGGGCTTGTATACCACTGGTAATTACATCTCACATGAAACATAGAATAAAAAAACCACATTCTATGTTTCCTTGTCATCTTGGACACTTACGTTTGGAATATAGCATTCCATTTGGTCGGTTTGTGACACTGCTTCCCACTTGAAGTTTCTTATCGTTAAGCTCCCTAACAATGTGTCATGATTGAATGAATTAATAGACAATACAATTATGTAAAGTTCAAAATAGTTATTTTTATAAGAGAACATTATTACTTATAGTCTCGTGACTGATACAAAATCATCACGTGGGGGGTGTCCAAGGGGATCAAACCAATATATTTGGTCCTCCAATGGCAAAATAAGTGCCAACATCCAATGTTCTCCAACATTGTATGGTAGGATGAATAATTTCCCTTTGGTGCTTGAGCTAATAGGTGGAGGAGTGACGTGGCACGCTCTCCGCGATCAGTCTATAGGTCTCTTGCAGCACTTGAAACAATTGCCAGAGATATGAAGCTAAAATTTTGCGCCGAGCGTTGAAGTTCACAATATTTAAAATTCTGCCAAATACCTACAATAAAACATAATATAGTCAATTATTTAAACGCACCTTACAACTCTAACTATATTTAAAATTTTACAAATTAAGGATAGAGTTATTACCTTAGGTATACTAGGATACAGTTTGCCCCGATTTGATCAAAGTTGATGAAGTAGTAAACGTCGTCATAGCCCACATAGATAGGCAATTCATTGCTAATGACATTTACCATTATCAGGCACTAAATTGTTAACCCATCGCGCATGAAAGAATGTGCATATAAAGCCAACTGCATAAATTCCAAAGGTACTGAAGCGAAGTTAAATACAAACAGTGGCTCATTTACAATGGGCTATTCTTGTTCTTGTTCTACCTCAGGTTGTGATTGTCTTACTTTTGTAAAGCTTTTCTTTTTTTGATGCTTCTTTCTGCTTAGATCTTATAGAACATGGCTAGGTTCTTGACTCGTCTTCATTATTGCAACGACTTCAACTAACCTCTTTAGCCATGTAACAAAGCTACTGGTGGCTTTGCCCACAATTGCTGCTTTGAATGTTGGAACAGGCAATTTAGCTGTTCTAACTCTAATGGTAGTGATGCTAACGTGCACTTTTTCTTCCTCTAATGGTCTTCCATGGACTGTATTAGTTGAAAGACTCTCTTTCCATGCCTTCCTAAGTGCAACAAGTACACACCCACCTTTAATTCTATCCTCAACAAAGAGCCTGCATTCTTGACCTTCTTCATGCTCTTGACGATGAGGTGATGATTGGACTTTTGGAGCTTGTGGAGCTTATGCTGCATTATCGAGAGTATTAAAACTAGCCATAAAGTTATTGGGTTGTGAGATGCTATCATCTGTCGACCTGGCACATCTTGGGCAATGAGCTCGGTCACAAGACCTTGTAGTTCTGCAATCTCCATTTGCATCTTTGACATTTGGGAATTCAATTTCAAACCTAATTGGAGGTCGAAGAATTGAGACTACTTCACATACTTTGATTGACCCTGAACACATCCTAAATGTTTTATTTTCCCTAGTGCCCTCATCAAAATGTCCGATTGGAGCAATTGCCATAGATGTGTGCTCTAATCCAAAACCCAAAGGTCCGGTTATGTTCATCTTGCACCCACTTCTCATTTCTTGCTCTTTTTGGGTTTGTTTTTTTTTTAATTCGTTCATATGCACCTCAATGAAAGGCTCCACTTCATTAGCATTATGCAAGACATAAAGACAAGCTTGCTCCTATTCCTCTCTATTAACTGAGGAAGGATTGCTAGTAGATAGTTCTCTACCCACAATGTTTATAGTCCTTGGCACCCTAATTGCTTCCGCATTAGAAAAGTACTCAGAACAAAATTTAGCCGATTACTCAGCTATGTAAGTTCTTGTCATACATCCCTTTGGCCTATTTTAGTTCTTCACATAGCCCTTTAAAACCTTCATATATCATTCAAATGGGTATATTCATCTCAAATTCAATGGTCTGCATAAGTTAACTTCACGTAATAAGTGCACGAGTAGATGAATCATGATGTCAAAAAATGCCGATGGAAAATACTTCTCAAGCTTGCATAAGGTTTGCACCAAATCTGATTGTAGTGAATCTAGAATAAGTGGATCAATTACCTTTGAGCATATTGAACTAAAGAACAAGCACAACTTGGTAATTGCAAATCTCACATCCTTTGTTAGAATTTCCCACAAAGCAAATGGTAGTAATTGCTGCATCAACACATGACAATCATGTGTTTTCATGCCAATAAGTTTCAAATCCTTCACCGACACCAACTTTTTAAAGTTTGAAAAATACCCGTCTGGCACTTTCAATGAAGCAAGCCATTCACTAAGCTTTCTCTTGTCTGCTCTTCATAACGTATGCTTCACCGGAAGTATGTAAGTGTGGTTCTCTTTTTTCTTGCGAAACAAATTAGGCCTAATCTCTATTTCCATGAGATCCAACTGAGCTTTTTCACCATCCTTAGTCTTGTCTAGAGTGTCAACCAACATGTCGACTATGGATTCCCAAATGTTTTTCTCAATATGCATAACATCCAAACAATGACGAACAAAAAGTGTCTTCCCGTATGGAAGATCAAAAAAGATTGATCTTTTTTCCTATGGTCCATCAATTGGTGGCTCATCCTTAGCTCGCTTTCTCTTCTCAAATACCACTCTTATATCTTTTACCATTTCAAATATTTATTCACCCATCAAGGGACAAGAAGGGTCTCTTTCTTCATTGTTGCCATCAAAGGATTTCTTTTGTTTGTGGTAACGATGATCTCTTGGCAACCATCTTCTAAGACCAAGAAAAATGGTTTTCTTACCATTCTTCAATAGTTTGTGAGACGTTTCTGTCATACAAATAGGTCAACCAATAGAACTTTTCACCAAATAACCAAATAAATTGCCATATGCGGGGAAGTCATTAATTGTCCATATCAACTTTACACAAAGTGTGAACTTCTCCTCTCGGTAAGCATCTCTAACTTTGACTTTATTTTCCACAAGTTTTTTAGGTCATTGATTATTGGTGCCAAGTATACATCAATGTCATTACCTGGTCGTTGAGGACCTAAAATCAATAAGGACAACATTAGAAACTTCCGCTTTATGCATATATTTAGAGAAAGATTATAGTTAACGAGTGTTACAGGCCAAGTGCTATGCTTACTATTTATGTTACCATGTGGGTTTATTCCATACATCGACAAAACAAAATGTATATTTCTTGGATCTACACTAAAGTCAGTATGATTTGCTTCAAAAGTCTTCCATTGTGGTGAATCTGTCGAGTGTCTAAGCATACCATCGTGGGCCTGTTCATCATGATGCCATGTCAAATTCTTGGCATGTTCTAGGTTTCCAAGTAAACGCCTCAAACGTGGTATCTATGGAATGTACCATAACACTTTCTTTGGTATTCCATTCTTACCATCTTTGCCTCCTTTCCTTTCTTCCACCTTGCTTGTTGACAAAGAGAACAACAATTCCCGTCCTCATCTACATTTCTATAAAGAACACAATCATTTTCACAAGCATGAATTTTCTGATACTCCATTCCCAAAGTGCTCAAAGTCTTCTTAGCCTCATACATACTAGTTGGTAATTTATTACCCGTTGGTAGAAGCCTTCGTAAAAATTCCAAAAGCTTTGTGAAACTAGAATTTGACAACCCACCTGACATAATTAAAGTAGACAATTTGGTCAAATTGGTACACCCCTCAAACGCAGGTGTCTTAGCATCATTCATCATTGTCTCAAATAAATCCAAACGGTGCAAGAAGTATTCTTCCAAATCATTGACCATGTCAACCATATTATTGTGATCATCCATATTATCCTCCACAATAGCTTCCTTTTCTTTACTTACTAAAGTTGGATTGAAATTAGACTCACCTTGAAAATGCCATGTTTGATAATTACTTATAATTCCATTTTGAAATAAATGTCCTCTAACAATTGGAATTGGATGCAATCTATGGTTTCCACATTGAACATAAGGACACTGAATTTGATCACCATTGGCATGACTTTTGGCAAAATCCAAGAATTTTTCCACACCATTCACATATTCTCTAGACTATCAAAAATCCAACATCTATTTCATATCTATTGCGCAAGTCCTAAATCAAAATAATAAATAGCAAATATTCAATTCAAATTAAATTCACAAATTATACACATATCCACCAATCTAATGATAAAACATGTACAAAAAATTCACCCATCATAAAACAAATTACACATACCCATCAAAAAATAAATAAATCATACCCATGATTGACAATATAATAAACACGGATTAAACAACAAAATCAACAACAATTTATCAGTTTCTAATGAAAACTTATAATTAGGAAGGAGATTAAGGAGTGTGGAGGCAAAGAGTGGGACAGCGACAGTTGTTTCGGAGGGCTTTATGTTCGTATTTGAGGGGTGAGTTTTTTATTTGTGCCTAATTGTTGAGCTGGGAATATGGGTTTTAAGTGAGCTACCATGACATTTTTGAGAAAAACCATCGTGGTATAGCCATCGTATACCATGATAGTTTTCGTCTTCGATGGCATAAATCCCCATGTTTTTTCCCCTTATCACAATAGTTTTTGAGAAACAGTCGTTAAATAAGGGTCGTACAATCTCAAATTTGTTGTTGTGGAGCAAGCTTGTCCTTATGTCTTGCACAATGCTAATGTCATGCCCCATAGTACGGGAGGTGACGTGAAAGATTAATTAAATTAATTAAATAGAGATTTAATTAAAAATTAGGTTTTAGAATTTAATTTATAAATAAAATATGACAATTTTAAAATCGTTTATTTAAAACAAGTAGTTATAATATCCGAACAAATAAAATATTATAAAATGAAATAAGCCATAAGCAAACAATAAAAATGTAGGATGAGGCAAGAATAGGTCCCACTGGCCCACAGCTTGTGCACATACATGTAGTACTGACAATATTACAACACAACTATAGTCCAAAAGTAAAAGACAAGGTTAAGAGTTTACATGCCTTGAATTGCTATAATACAACCTACCCAATTCTCCTACTGATTATAAGTTCGGTCAACAGACTCTTCTCCCATCATAAGCTGGTATCCACCTATGGGGTAAGATTTAAAAACAAATAAAATGTGAGCGAAAAGCTCAGTAGGACTTTATTTTAAAAATAAACAGGTAAATAGTTTAGTAGAACACTTCTTAATAAATAAGTAGTTCCGTTTAACAAAAGTATATTGGAAAAAGTTCATCAAGAGTACCTTTTTATTAATTCAGGCAAACCATGATATTCACCACTGAAGTGGCCCAGCTGGGTTTCGGGACCTGCCCCCAAGGTCGTTCACTACACGACTCGATCTCTAATATGGCATCATGCCCGTATATCTTTTTATAATTAAATTTTCTATTTATCAAATATAATCATTAACATTAGTTATGAGGATTATTATGAAAATACCTCAATCTACTGTTTAGGAAAATAGTTACAGAAAATCCTTTTTCAACCAATCATTGAAAAACATTTTATTAAAAATCACTTTGAGGCCAAAACATTTAAAATTGGCTACCAAAGAAGGGGTAGAAGTCCTACCTCAATACTCGTGCCGGTGTCCCACACTGTAATCTTAGTCCGCTATACGTTAGCTCTGTGGATCCACACACCACCTTAAATAAAAACTAGGTCTATTAGTATCTAATCCGAGATATCCTAGGTTATTAAATCATTTCATGGTGTCCTAGTGTGCCACTTAGGTTTATAAAATAATTTTATAAAGTTGGAATTTCAATCGGGGTTCAAAACAGTGAAAACGGGTGAAAATCACAAAAATTGCACCATGCCCAGTCGGCCTGCTTATCGCCCTGGTTCGGCTGGCTGAACTGTACAATTCGGCCTGCCGAAAATCCAAGTCCAATCGGCCAAACATTTTCAGGTTCGGCTTGTCGATCGGATGAATCCGGCCTGCCGAATGCATGAATCTGGCCTACTGAACTCAAACTTCGGCCTACCGATCTGAAAAATTCCAAAAATTTCCACGCACGGGTCTCAGCTTCCCCGAGCCCAAATCTTCAAATCTAACCTGTTTTCTCAATTCTTAGGCATGGATAATGATCATGAATAATAGAAAAACATAGTAACTTACTTTTTAATAAATTAAAACAAGTTTTAAACAAAATTTTTAAATAAACCCAAAAATTAGAAAAATTGGAGAAAAATGAAAAATCTTGATTCAAATATGTTTTTGATGAAACAAAGTTTGTATTCTAGCTAATCTAAATTCATCTAACCTAGATTGAAAATTTTCTAAGCTTAGAAATGCTTAGATTTCAAAATGCAAGAAAAATTGAAAATTTAAAAATTTTTAAAAATTCAAAAACTAACCTTGAATCGAAGCTTGAATCGAGTTTGTGGTTGCTCAATTGCGTTCCCGAGCCTTAAATCCACAATCCAGAAGCTTGAAATCAAATTTTGTTTCAAAAATTCAGAGAGAGATTGAGAGAGAATGTGGGAGACTGAGGAAGAGGAAGAGAGAGAGAGAGTGCACGAGAGAGAAGAGAGTGAGAAAATAAGAGTGAGTGAGAGAGAAATGAAATAAATAGAGGAAGAGAGAGTAAATTAGTTGCACAAGACTATGTGCAACAAAACACTATTTTTAAATCAATTTACTTTGTTGAAATTCCAATTAACAAATAATAAAAACAACTTAGCGAAATTAAAATTTATTAAAGGAGTAAAATAACAATAAGTTTTTAAAATTTTTATAAAATAATCAAATCAAGTTTAAAGTACTCGTTATGGTACAGTAATCCACCATTTTATACTCTAATAACACTTAATAAATCTCGGGGTGTTACAACTCTCCACCCCTAAAAGAAATTTCGTCCTCAAAATTTACACATCGATTCAAAAACAAAACAAATGCAGACACAATTCCCGCATACTCGACTCTAATCCCAGGTGGCTTCATCAACCCCGTGATGCTGCCACACGACCTTAACTAACGAAATCTCACGATGATGCAAACTAATCACTTTACGATCGATAATCTGGATCGACACTTCTTCATATGTCGTGTCTTCCTAAATCTGTATGTCCTGGAACGAAACGATCTTATCTTGCTAAGGTGGATACTTTCGAAGCATTGACACATGAAATACGTCATGAACATGCAAAAGTTCTTGAGGAAGGTTGAGTCGATAAGCAACCACACCAATACATTGAATGATCTCAAACGGTCCAATATATCTCGGTGTGAGTTTTCCTTTCACTCTGAATCGCGAGATGCCTTTACAAGGAGATACCTTCAGCAATACAAAGTCTCCAACCTCAAATTCCAAAGGTCGACGTCTTTTATCTGCGTAACTCTT
>CAMOHE010046425.1:0-12842 GCA_946598075.1 Artocarpus hirsutus | reverse complement strand
ATATGTTATTCTTTGTCTGTATGTAGATGACATGCTAATCATGGGTAGCAATAATCGGATGATCAAATCTACCAAAGATATGTTGAACTCTAGGTTTGACATGAAAGACATGGGACCTGTAGATACAATTTTGGGAATCAAGATTAAAAGGTCGCCTAAAGGACTCGTCTTGAGCCAGTCACACTATGTGGACAAGATACTTGACAAATTTAGTAAAAATGACTCTGGCGTGGCCAGAACACCAATTGATATTAGCCAACATCTGTCCAAAATAGAGGAGAAAGTATATCCCAGGTGGAATATGCTAGAGTGATAGGCAGTCTAATATACTTAATGAATTGTACAAGACCAGATATTGCCTATGTTGTAAGTAGTCTGAGTAGATTCATGAGTAATCCAGGAGATGACCACTGGAAAGCAATTGTTAGAGTACTCAGGTACCTAAGATATACTCGTGATTATGGGCTACACTATGCAAGAGATCCTGCTGTTCTTGAAGGATATTCTGACGCAAGTTGGATATCTGAGATACAAGACTCTAAAGCTACAAGTGGATATGTATTCACTTTGGGAGGCGCAGCAGTTTCATGGAAGTCCTCAAAGCAGACAGTAATAACCAGATCGACTATGGAATCTGAATTTGTAGCTTTAGATAAAAGTGGTGAAGAGGCTGAATGGTTAAGACATTTCTTGGAGGATATTCCTGAATGGCCTAAACCTATGCCTGCAATATGCATACATTGTGATAATCAATCTGCTATTGGCAGGGCACAGAATGTGATGTACAACAGTAAGTCAAGACATATACGTCGTCGACATAATACCGTTAGATAATTGATCTCGACTGGAATCATAACATTAGACTATGTAAGGTCTAAAGAAAATATTATGGATCCGTTAACCAAAGGACTAAATAGAGATCAAGTTGAGAAAACATCAAGAGGAATGGGACTTAAGCCCGTAAAAGAATAGGTCAAAACAGTGGAAACCCAACTTTGTTGACTGGAGATCCCAAGATCTAGGTTCAATGGGACAACTAAACTGAATAGACCGAGTAGGATCACTATGGGGGTTACCCCAAGCCATTCCTAAAATAAAAACAGTGATACCCGTAGAGAAAGGTTAAGCAGTTTGCTTTTAATGATTCTTATGCATAAAATATAATGAGAATTTGAGCAGAGTAATGCAGGTTACTCTTAAGTAAGAAATCACCTATGTGAGAGAGAAGTGGGGCCGCTTCAAAGGGCTCAATTCTTTAGAAACTCTTGCAAAACCAGGGAGATGTTCATGGCCAAAATGAACATAATCATGAGAACTGAAACTATGTTAGGAAAATATCTGTGTGAGGTATGTTATCGTTTACACAAACGGTAGAACAGTTCAAGGACATCACGTCTACTGGTCAGCCAGTAAAGTAAACATACTTTCACAAGGGAAGGTTCAAGGGTTAACGCCTACCTATCCTATGCAGGTATTAACCGTAGAACTCTATCACCGTGTAGTGTCTTTGTTTTTTCCCATGTAGTTTGTCAATTTCATTCATTTGGGGGATTGTTGGAAAATGGCAATTGGGTGAATGAGAAATTGATGCTCATTAGTGGAGATTAATGGAGGTCATAAACCTCATGTTGTAACACCCAAATGTATGGTTAATAGGAGATTATGAGCATCATAATCATGGAAAATAGAGGGTTACAACCATGGTTTAATGGGAGATTATTAGCACCATTATCATGGTAAATGAAGGGTTGCAACCGGTGCCATTATGCACATAAATTCTGAATAAAGGCTCATTATAATTTGGATTGTAACGTCCATTCTCTTAATCCTATATATTGAACTCTCCTCTACATGTTTGAGAGAGAGATAGTGACTTTGAATTTGCACTCACCAAGTCATAGAGTTTTTCTTTGCTTTTCTAGCTAGTTTTGTTGTAGTCGCTTCTAGTGATAGAAGAAAACATTGTTTCAAGTTCGCCGGAAACGGTATCCGATAGTGCTTAAGATTCTGTTGTTAGTCGTTGTATCCTGAGAGACAGACGTCCGTCAAAACCTCATGCACAACCGGAGGGGACGAATCTGTTTTAAGGAAAGCGTGTGCTTCACGTGCCTCGACCATTTTCGTCTAATTTTTCACGTTGCGTTGCTTCCATTGAAGGTTTTGTTGTATCTGTTTATTTTTAATTTCAATTGTCAATTTTTTACAATTGTTACTTGTTTGTCTTATTCATATTACATGATATATAGTTTCAACAGGAACAAAATCAATCTATCACATTGCAGGAATGTGTTTTGAGGTGGGATTGATTTTTTTCTCAGAGCCTTCATTTTCATATTTAAGGTTCTCTCATGGCATTTTCAGGTGGAATGTCCCAAATATTCTGGATTCTGTATTTCAGGGCAGAAAACGAAGTATACATTCATTGAAATATTTCATAGTCCGCAGCAAGTAAGAATGAAATTTTCCTATATTTCCTTGCCATTGTACTTTATTAGTCCTATCTGCTGCTTGGAGTTGGATGAAAAGTTGTATTATGATAAGAGCAAAATACCAGCAGAAAAATAGCAGAGAAAGAAAGAGAAATGAGATAAAAAAGATAGTGGCTTCTTGTAATTGCCCAGAGCTGAATTAAGAAGAAACGCTAAGCATTGCGAGAGGCATAGCTTCTCTCCCCCAAGTCTAACGACTTCTCACCAATTCCTTATCTCACTCCACTCATTGCACTCTTTTATTCACACTCCTCACAATAGAAAAGCACACTCCCTAACGCCCCATCTAACAGCCAGTCTGACAAACATTAAAGCGAAAGACCCCCCTCCAAGACACAAACGACACTCTCAGGCCACGCGTTTTACATGACGAGCATAACTAAACCGAATGGAAGGCTTATCATATTACTAATTGAGATGATAGGCATGTTTGTCTGTGATGCGACCTCCTTGCACTTGGAAAACAAAAAGAAATCCATGAGTTCCTGATATACAATCCATAACCTTCTGTCATCATTGATAGTGAAGTTTAGAGCATTATGCCTGTCATCATCGTTTGTTAAAGCCACTTTACAATGAGAATGAAAGAGCGCATGTATCAACCAAAGATTACAAGGCGAGTGTTTCTTTCTCCACGCACCCATTTTTTTCTCTCTTTCTTTGCTTATCACACCCTCCCCTCAACGACATAGATCAATTCAATTCAACCTCCGGCCTTAATATTCAAAGGGGAAGCTCAGGACAACCCAAGTGCCAGACGGTATTGATTCCATCAGTTGTGATTTTCTCGTTCTTGTATTAAAGTGGTTTTACCAAAAGATGGGGTAAGATATCCATTCATGAAGAGAGATTAGAATCGAGAGTGAGGGCCAAATATCTTCTATAGTTTTGCATTTAGCATTTGAAACAAGTCCAAAATGCACAATATTCCGGCTAATGCTTCTCTAGTGTCCAATGCATTATTCAACTCCGAGGATGCTTTTGAGCCTAACCAAAGGAATGCCAAAATCAGTCGAGTCTTTACATGGCGTGATGCTTTGTAGAAAAGCGCGAAACTTTTCGGCATTTGTTGATTTGTTATGCAGGCATCTAACCAAGGAAGGGTTGTTGATCCAAATATTACAAAGTACTCGGTGAAGGTTATTCCTGAAGTTTTAAAGCTTTTCAAAGTAGTTTCTTTATCTGTTAAAATGAGAAAATAAATTGGTGCCTTGAAAACATCTTCTTACCTCTTTTTAAGATAAAAGTTGACATGATATTTCATGTAACAGTTAAACTACGACCTCAGTGCCGATGGATTGAGAGAGATTTTCAAGCGTCATGGAATAAGGTCATCCGATCTGAAATAAATGATTATTATTATTTTTTGTTTGAAAAATTTAATACACCCTTATTTGTTTTCTCAAGATTTGATGACCTTATAACTTATACAAATTTGAAAAAGAAAACGCTTGCTATGTGGGACAAAAGTGTAAAAGAGTAAAAATGGTTTTGTTTTGTTTGGAAAAA
Organism: Artocarpus hirsutus; assembly: GCA_946598075.1. Lineage (NCBI taxonomy): Eukaryota > Viridiplantae > Streptophyta > Magnoliopsida > Rosales > Moraceae > Artocarpus > Artocarpus hirsutus. The sequence goes on along the minus strand of CAMOHE010046425.1, from coordinate 8,844 downwards.
ATGTTGTTCTGTTAAGCAAGTTTTATTATTTGGTAATTTGATGTATTTATCTCATTAGCCATATTTTCCTTGACTATATGAATGTCAAATTTGATCTATGGAAATTGATAAAATAAACGCTAGCTCTGACTTGCCAACTTCATTAAGAAGGTGATAGTTTGGCACTGTGCACTACAATGCCAAGGGCACCGTTATATTGAATAGTTGTATAAAAAATCTCACCATTTAGTGTACATTAATCTTTCTAATGCTTTTCATGATATATTTACGAATTTCCCTTTAACATACGCAATTATCCGAAATATCAAATTATGAACGATGCCAATTTGCTCTTATACGTCGAGAAAAACATTTTTAATAAAATTATTTAATATTTTTAAAGCATAAACACGTGTTGTGACCAATTGTAGTATATTCAATCTTGTTTTGAATAAAAATTTTGTTGCAGATATTTACCGTCCCACTTAACAAACATTTTTAGTTTCGTCTATCAAGAGGTATAATTAATAAATAATCATGTACCAACAATAACGATAAATAACAAGCTTTTAATATGCGGGGCAATCACTTGAGATAAGGCATTGAAAAAGAAAAAAAAGGCAACTAATTAATTAAATATCCCATTAAAAATGGGGTGGGTTACTTAAACATTACGAAAATGAAAAAACACAGACACAAGTAAACATGTCTAACTGCAGGAGTCAGATCAATTTTATTACGTCTCTTCCTTATTATCAGCTAAATATGAAAAAGACGTAGTCGGTAGAATTGGATTGTTTATGATCTTTATTTGAAAGAAAACACACACGTACAAAAAAGGGGCACACTTGTTTATGATTTTTTATCTTTATCTGGAAGAACGCACACACTCACATTAAAAAAAAAAAAAGTTGTAGTTAGCACATTTTTTTCCCTCATAACAAAAAAATAGAGAGATTCTCAGGTGCAAACCCCTACAGGTGGGCGGAGCCGGCGTGAGATAAATTAAGACCTCAAGCGAAATCTTTAAGACTTTTACAAATGAATATATATTGTATATTTGAAATGAAAAAAATTGAATATCATCTTATATCCTCCAAAAGTAATAAAACAATCTACCATATCACACGAATAAAAACAAATAACGACTAAATAAATTTACAACAAAGTCAAAGTAACAATCCTACTAAAAATAAAAAAAAGGTAATGTAAAAACTCAAAAAGTAACAATCAACAAGTGGATAAAAACAAGTAAGAACTAAGAAAGGTGTAACTTGAAAACTTGGAAATAAAATATTAAGAAGAGAAAAGGAGTGCAGTTTTAAGAAGCCTAGAGATCTTAGATAGAGAGCCCTTTTTGTTGTGAGAGAGAGCAAAAACATTGAGCTAAAAGAAGAAGAAGAAGAAGAAGAAGAAGAAGAAATAATAATGAAAACATAGTTTTCGAATTAAAAAAGAAAGAGGGCACATTTATTTTTCTTTCTTTTGAAATTATTATTATTATTATTATTATTATTATTATTATTTTTTGCATAACAGAAATATTACCGTATTCTTTAAAAAAAATTGACCATTACTTAATGATGTATCGCCCAAAATGTTTAATTAAACATGGTCAATCGCGATACAATAAGGGCGGTCGTATTTGTAGGAAGGTGGGAATTTGAAAGACTAACAAATTTACAGTTTAAAATTGTAAGAGTTTTAGAAACAAATTTTATAAGAACCTAAAATTTTCAACAAATTTAACCAAGATTTTAAAACATAAAATTAAAATGGTGAAGCTTCAAGAAGAACTTATGTGTTTCGTAACTAGTATGGAATTTAGCAACGGGTATGGAATTTAACTCTAATTATAAATTATCTATTATCTAAGGTATTTGGCCTATTATGTCTTTTTTCGTTAATAACAAGCATATTTACTATTTTTATGAGTCAATATAAAGTGACAATATAACAAGTTATAAACAATAAGGGTTTTCCTATTAAAAAAAAAGAAAAATAACCGCCTTTTACAAGTGATTTGGTGCGCTGACTATTACAATTATAACAGCTGTCACTATAGTTATAATTAACATAATTTTAAGATAGAAAAGATAATAACAAATCAAAATTAATATATTTTAATGAAATAAATTTTTGCGTTAATTTCGATAGAATCTCGTTTTATGAAATATTTAAAATCAACAATATAACAAGTCATTGCAGTAAAAGACATTCCATAAAACTAAGCATTATTTCATCATTGTTAAAATTAATTGTGTAACGCAATTAAATTACTTTAAAAAAGCATGATGAAATTTATGTAAAAATTGGTAGCATAACAACATTAACAATAGTTATTAAAAACATAAAAAATAATTTATTCCATAAAAATATGAACATTACAACAAAGATATAGAGTTAAAAACTATACCAGAGTATTATACGTACAAGATCATCTCACTACCTCACCATACTCTTTACACTAATTTAGGCATTATATTATTGTTTTTGGTGGGTCAAAGGGGTGCTCCAGTAGCATTTCTTCCAAAAAGGGAAGAGCTTAAGGCTCAGCATATGAAAAAGACAAAAAAAAAAAAAAGGAGGATGGGATGAAGAAATTTGGGGTGAACTCCCGTATTTATAGTGAATTAAATTCACTATTATTTTATTATTATTTTTATATTATTTTATTGTATATTATATTAGTATTTTTTACAACTTGTTTAGCAAGTTGTAGACTAACTAACGTGCAAGTTATTTTGGTTTTTTTGGCTAATGTCGTGCTGACACAGCACTAATGTAGACACTATTTACATTATTGTCTGTTTTTGTCCATTTTTGTACCTTTTTGCTTTATTTTTCTTCTAGATTTCAAATCTAAAATTAATAAACATAGTAGAATTAATTATTTTATATACATAATATTTACAATGATTTTTAAAAATAAAACTTAAACTAAAAATGCACAAAAACTTACTAGTATTAAAAGATAGCATAGAGCTAGTTCGGTTATACCAAAAACACTACTTTAGACATAAAAATATTTTTAGAAATTAATGAAATATACTACAACATATTTGTAAATTCAAAACACACTGTAAAACTCATTATGATCGCAAATAAAATTACTTCACAAAATTAGCGGTTTATACTAATTGAACATAGAACAAATATTTAACATATAGAAACGACTTTAAAAATTATCAAAAATATAATTAACATAAAAACACGCTAAAAACACATATTTAAATACATTACAACACTAAGACACAAAAACAACATGAAACAAAAAAACACTATTAATTAAGGGATTTAATGGGAAATAAAAGCGTAAATAAATAATTTTAGCCTTTTAAAATATACACTTTTATGGTCTCATCACATCCCTTAACCAATGTATTACTAGTCCCTAACAATTAAAGCGATATAATTTTAAAATTATTTACTGAATATCCGGATAATGTATACTATTTAATTCTAATTTGACTCACCTAATTAGATAGACTAACAAAACAAAAATTTTATTTAAAAAGTTTATATGCAATTTAACATATGTATGCAAGCCAAACTTACTGCATAAAGTAATAATGAATAACTATGAAGTTTCATCAAAAACTAAGAATAAAATTGTTTTGGTATTTTGCTTTAAATCACTCCTCCAGGCAACAATACTTCAAAACTATTGATTAAAATAATTAAGAACAAAAACATAAAACAAAAATATAACGAGAAATTATATAAACTTCGCAACTATGCATAGTGTAATGTTTGGTTTTCATAAGCTTTCTCTATAACCCATTTAGTGAGCTTTGGATTAGTATATACTTTACACACTTTATTTATTTATTTATTTATTTTTATTTCTTTTTATTTATCATTTTTTATTTATTAATTTATTTGATTGATTGATTAATTTTAAAAATGTTATTGCCCTTAGTTGTTTATTTAGACAAAATAACAAAACTCAAATATTCATAGCTTTGACTTACTACCACAATTAAGCATTACATTGTGTGTGTGAAAAGAATGGCTTACAAACACTTTAAAAAAAAAACACATAAACATGTTAAATAAAAACTATGTTTTGAGAGTCCATAGAGTTAGACAATTCAGAGAATAGAAAAATGATATCACATTAATGTGAAATTTAGAAATCAGGAAAACAATAATAACACATTAATTACCAAGAAACTAATATTTACATATTTACAAAATATTTTATTTTGTTTTATTATTTTTTAAAATGACTCATAAAACTTAAGAAAAACCAACAAAATGACACATAAAAAATGAAAAATTTTTACAAAACACAAACTTAGAGCAAAAATAAAAAATTTTTGGCATAAAATTGACACAACATTGTAGAACCCTCTTTCCCAACCTAAATTGTACATTGTCCTTAATGTGTAAAGGAATAGTGAGTGCTATGAAAAATATTACCTTAATTAGCACAATTGCAGAGATGATCTATGCGATAAACTCAACAGACTAAACTAAAGTACACTAAAACAAACATACAACAATATATTACAAATTGGGCCTTTTAAAGTCAGATTCCCAAGACTCTATTTTTTCTTACAAAAATGAAAATCACTTTTAACCATAAATTGTTCAAAATGTGCTTCAGGAGGCTGCAAATACAAAGTATCTGCTAATCACAGTTGGTCATATCCTCTTTAATCTTAGCCATTTTAGATGAATTATTTTTCATTTTTAATTTCAACTTTCATGGTTTTTAATGAGAATTTAAGAAATACCTAGTCTAACAAAATAAGAAAGCAAAGCACAAAAATAAAGATATACAAGTGAAAGTGAAAGAAACTACTTAGAGTTGGTAAATCGGAGCCACAAGAGAAACCTCTTTAGGTTTAGTTATCCATTCTATGTAGTTTATTAGTCTTTAGACATTCACTCTCAGTATTCTTCCATCATTTGAATCTTCTATTTCAACAACACCATTTGGGAAAACCTATTTTACAATGTATGGACAAGTCTATCATGATTTCAACTTAGCATAATGAAGGTGGAGACGTGATTCATAAAGATGAACCCATTGATTTGGCTCAAAGTTCTCCCTCAAGATCTATTTGTCATGAATTGCTTTCATCTTTGCTTTTTAGATCCTTGAATTGGCAAAAGCATTATTCCTTAATTCTTCAAGTTCAGAGAGTTGGAGTTTCCATTTAATACCTGTAGCATTAAGATCAAAATTGAGAGCTTTAATAGGCTAATAAACTTTCTGTTCAAGCTTTAATAGCCTAATTCCAAGATTTGTTTGATCTCCCTATTTGCTAATTTAGCTTGACCATTTGTTTGTGGATAATAGGTAGTTGAAACTTTATGAATCACACAGTATTTTTGCATTAAAGCTTCGAAAGAAAGGTTGCACAAATGTGTGCTTTGATCACTGATTATAGCACATGGCGTACCATACTTAGATTTATTTTCTTTTAAGAACATCACAATAGTAGCGCTATCATTAGAACGGCATGCTACAGGTTCAACGTATTTTGAAACATACTCTATAGCAAGGAGGATGTAAAGGTACCTAGAAGAAGGTGGAAAGGGTCCCACAAAGTCTATTCCTTAGCAATTAAATAATTTTATTACAATAATTAGGTTTAGAGGCATCATACGACGATGGGGCAGAGTACCTAACTTATGACAATTTGCACAAGAACAACAATAGTGATTTTGTCTTTAAACAAAGTGGGCCAATACAGACCACACTGTAGAATCTGTGCAGTAGTTTTCTTTGCAGAAAAATGACCACTATATGCATCAGTATGATAGAGTTTTAAGACACTAAACACTTCTTCCTTAGGAAAAATGTCTCATGATTTGGTCACAACAATATTTGCAAAGGTAGGGGTCATCCCAGTAAATGTTATGCACTTCGACCAAAAACTTCCTTTCATCTTGCAAACTATAAGAATATGAAATTTCTCCAATTACCAAGAAATTGACAATGTATACATACTAAGATAACTTGGTGATCGAGAACATATGCTTATTAGGAAATTCATTATGAATTGACAGGCCATCGACAGAATCATTGAATTCCAAACGAGATAAATGGTCAACTACCATATTCTCAACTCCTTTATTGTCCTTAATGGTCAAATTAAACTCCTATAGAAGAAGGATCCTCTTGATAAGTCAGGCCTTAGCATTTTTTTTGTAAGGAAGATACTTAAGGACTAAATGATTAGTGAAAATAATGATTGGTGATCTGATCAGATATGAGCAAAACTTGTCAAGAGCAAATACTACAATAAATAACTATTTCTTAGTGGTCGAGTAATTCATTTGAGCATTATTCAAAGTTCTACTTGTGTAGTGCACTACAAAGAGTTTTCCTTCCCTTCATTTCCCAAGATAGCTCTTATAGCATAATTGCTCACAGCACACATGATTTCAAATGATAAACTCCAATCAAGGGATTGCATGATAGGTGTACAGGTAAGCTTAGATATTAGTGTTAAAACAGATTCTTCACATTCTTTCGTCCATTCAAACATTGCATCTTTCACTAGAAGCTTACACAATGCTTTTGATATGGCTAAAAATTTTTTAATGAACCTCCAATAAAATCCAAAATGTCCAAACAAAGATCGAATATCTCTAACAATCTTAGAAGTGGTCATGTTCAAAGTAAGTTCAATTTTAGCTAGATCAACTTTAATTCTTCTTTTAGAGATAATACGTCTAAGAACTACGCCAGATGGAACCATAAAATGTTTTTTTTCCTAATTTAACATGAGGTCTATCTCTTCACATCTTTTCAAAATAGTTTCCAAATTGAGCACATGCGTATCAAATGAATTACCTAAGACGGTTAAATCATGCATGAAAACTTCCATAATTTTTCAACCATGTCACCGAATATGCTCATTATGCATCTTTGGAATGTAGCTGGAGTGTTACAAAGTCCAAATGGCATACACCAGAAAGCATAAGTAGCAAAGAACATGAAAACATAGTTTTTTTTCTTAATCTTCTAATGCTATCTCAATCTGATAGTATCCTGAAGATCCATCAAGAAAGGATTATGAAAGATGACCAGCTACATATTTTAATATTTGATCAATGAATGGAGTGGGAAATGATCTTTTCAAGTGGCAGCATTTAACTTTTGATAGTCAATGCACATACACCATCCAATGACAACTCTTGTAATAACAAGATCTCCTTTCTCAAAAAATTTTTTTTTATCATAGTTACGCCTAATTTCTTAGTTGTAACTTGAGTTAAACTGACCCATTTAATGTTTGGAATAGGGTAAATGATACCCGTATTTAACAGTTTGAAAGCTTTATTCTTTACAACTACTTTCATTGTTGGGTTTAGCCTTTTTTGAGGGACTCTTCTTGGATTTACACCTTCTTCTAAATGAATATGATGAGAGAAAATCAAGGGACTAATACCCTTGTTATCAGCCATTGTCCAACCCAATACAATTTTGTGATCACGTAACATGTTGATTAATCTTTGCTCTTGTGATTCATCGAGTTTGGATGAAATGATGACACAAAAAGAGTCATTGGCTCTTTAGAATGCATGTTTAATCCTTCAGGAAGTTGGGCTAACTTAACTTTTGGGATTTCTTTGGTGGATGGTTTTAGCTTTTCTCTTTCCAATGGAAGCTCCTTGAAATGTGGTTGCTAAATCTTTGTTCCTTTGGGAATATTAGAAATAGGATTAGAATTCTCAAGATCAAAATTTTGAAAGATTTCTTCAAGTACATTGGTTCATATTAGAAATTCTTCCTTAACAGTTTTGTCAATGATTTTAGCATAAAAGCACTCATCATTGCTTTGAAATTGCTTCCCCATATGAAAAACATTTACTTTAAGAGACATGTTTCCAAAAAAGATTTTCATAAGACCATTTCTATAGTTAATGAGAGCATTAGATGTGGCTAAGAAAGGTCTTCCAAGGATAATAGGGATTTTTTATTCCATATTTACCTCACATTGGGTGTCATAGATGAGAAAATCAATAGGATTATAGAACTTATCAACTTGCAATAAAACATCTTCTACTATCCGTCGTGGTTCCTTAATGGATCAATCTGCCAATTGTAAGACCACAGATGTGGGTTTATTCTCTCCAAATCCTAGTTGCGAGTAAATCAAATAAGGTATGAGATTGACATTTGCTCCTAAGTCTAACAAGGCTCGAGTGATTTTATGGGTGCCTATGTGACAAGTAATTGTGGGACATGTGGGATCTTTGTACTTGATCGATGCTCTTTGCACAAGAATTGCACTTAATTTATCACGCCCCGGAGTATGGGAGGTGACGTGGTGGTTTAATTAAGTTAATTAAATAAAGATTTAGTTAAAAATAGGGTTTTAGAATTTAATTTATAAATAAAAATGAGATAATTTTAAAATCGTTCAAATATGATAGTTTGAGGAAATAAAATAAACCATTATAATAATTAAGCAAATAAAAGAACATTAAAAATATTTAAATGTGAGGTGGAACGAGTATGGGTCCCACTGGCCCACATATTGTGCACACACATATAGTACTGACAATATTACAATACAACCACAGTCCATAAAAGAAAGGTTAAGAGTTTACATGCCTTACTTACTACAGTACAACCTACCCAGATCTTCTACTGATCGTAAGTCCGGTCAGTGGACTCTTCTCCGATCCTAAGCTGATATCCACCTAGGGGTAAGATTTTAAAATAGATAAAAATGTGAGCGAAAGGCTTAGTAGGACTATATTTTAAAATAAATAAACAGATAAATATTCAAATCAAACTTTCTTAATAAATAAATAATTAAATAAATCAAATAAATATTTTCATTTACTAAAATCTCATTAAAAACAGTTTGTCAAGAGTACCTTTTTGATTCTCTC
>CAMOHE010046424.1:0-22542 GCA_946598075.1 Artocarpus hirsutus | reverse complement strand
AGAAATGTTTTATGAAAGATATGTATGAGAAACATTTATGAGGAACGTTTTAGAAACGTTTAATAAAGAATGTTTATGAGGTACGTTTATGAAGAATGTTTCACAGGAAAGTTTTATGAGAAAAGTTTTAAAGTATGTTTTAAACGCTTTGTGAGTTTATGTTTGAACTTACTGAGCGTTAGCTCATAAAAAGTTGTTCATGCTGTAGGTAATGTATGGGTGACCAGTAGGACCCGTTAGAAGAGCTGGGTGCTGCGGAAGGGCAGATGCGAGATGTGGGAATGGATATCACTACAGGTTGCTTCCGCTACGTAAAGAAAAGGTTTTACACTATATAATGTAATGTTTCCAAGGTATTATACAATTATGAAATGATGTATTAAGTCATGTTTTAGTAAATGTTTCTTATTCAGTTTTAAGAAACAGTTTGAAATGATTTTAAAGATAAAGGTTGAACGAAGTCTCAATAGGAACGGCGACGAAAGTCGCAACAGTTTTAAATGTTTAAAGAAAATTTTTTGTAATTCAGTATTTTCTTACTAAGTAAGTAAGATTACTGTTCTACATACGATGTTTATGAAAGTTAAGTGGCGCCTGAAAAGGCGGGTCGTCACAGCTAAGGGATACACGCAAAATGAAGATTTTCACCTGTAGCCATGCTTAAGTCCATCCACATTTTCTTGTCTATAGCTGTCGCTCTCGACTACAAGATTTGACAAATGGATGTCAAAACGGCCTTTCTAAATGGTTATCTTGGTGAGTATATGTATATGGTACAGCCAGACGGGTACAAGGGTCAAGAGGATAAAGTTTGTAAGCTGCTAAAGTCAATATATAGACTTAAGTGGGCTTCCCATTCTTAGAACATAAATTTGATCAGGTGATCAAGACTTATAGGTTCGAACAAAATGTTGACGAACCATGTGTTTACAAACACATTAAGGATATGAATGTGGTTTTTTACTGCTCTATGTAGATGACATTTTACTAATTGGCAATGACATTGGGGCATTGTCATTGGTCAAATTATGGTTGACCAAGTAGTTTGACATGAAAGACTTGCGTGAAGCTAATTTTGTTTTTAGTATCTTGATCTTTCAAGGTAGGAAGAACATAATGATAGCTTTATCCCAAGTAGACTACATAGATAAAATTCTCAGAGGCATGTAACGTAGGATTATAAGAAAGGTGGGCAACCATTTAGGTTTGGAATTACTCTTTCTAAGAAAGACTCGTCAAAGTCTGATGAAGAAAGAGAATGCATAAAGAAGGTGCCTTCTGCTTTGGCAGTGGGCAGTCTCATGTACGCCATGCTGTGCACATGATCGAAACATAAGTCAGGATAGTGAGTCGATTTTAGTTGGATCCAAGATCGAACCATTGGGTTGTGGTCAAGCATATTTTCAAGTACTTGAGAAGGACTCGATGGTATATGCTTGTATATTTGGGTGAGGATTTAACATCTCTAGGATATACTAACTCAGGTTTCCAATCTTGTACAGATTCAAGGAGATTAAGTTCTAGTTTTGTGTTTACTTTGGGAGGCGATGCTATTGTTTAGAGAAGTATCAAACAAGATTATACTTTAAATTCAACGATGGAGGTCGAGTATGTGGCAGCTAGTGATGCTTCAAAAGAAGCAGTGTAGCTCCACAAGTACCTTGGGGATCTTGAGGTAGTTCCTAGTATGGATAAGGCGGTGTCGTTGTATTGTGACAACACTACAACAACAGCTAATGCTAAGGAATTAAGATTTTACAAGAAGAGTAAGCATACTAATAAGAAGTATCTTGTGATAAAGGACTTCATAGAAGGCAGGCATGTTGTTGTATGCAAAATTGTATCTAAGGACAATATAGCTGATCCATTCAAGAAGACACTAACTGTGAGTTTTCAAGAGGCACGTAGAAGCTATAGGGATACAAGATATGTCATATTTACTCACTTAGTGCAAGTGGGAGATTGTTAGACACGTATGCTCTAAGGAGTAAAAATGTAATATGTTTTTGGGGACATTTTTATCAATAAAGAATTTATTTATTATTCACATACTAAGTGTTGTCCTCTTTACGTTTATATTTTTCCAATTATAATAAGCAAACAAAAGTATAAGACTGTCGGTCTAAGCCTTTAGAATCAGGCATATGATGGATAGATTATGCAAAAGACATGATTCTAAAGGTGACGGAATAAATTATAAGATCCGCAATTGAAGGAATAAAGTTGGGTGCTTTATTCATGCAAAGATTGTTATGTTGTCTATATCCCTAATGGAGATGGTTTGTCTTGGACATCAGAGGTGGACTCCATAAATAGAAACATTGATGCATTGTCATAGGAGACGATGCATTAAATCAGGACATAAAGTGTAATTGATTTGGATTAATAATTTTGTCTCAGCAAATCAATTCACTTTAGACAATTATATGTGTTGTACCTTAATCTTGAGATGAATAGTGGGCCCTTTGTCTTGACCTATATCTTTTGATATACCAAAGGATGACATCCATATTTTATATTGGTACGCATATCGATACTGTGACGACCCGTCGTACGTGACCGTCACTTAACTTAAACATGATCATGAACTTAACCATACTTACAAATAAAGTTTAGAAATTTTGGAAATTTTTTTTTTAAATGGATTCTTGTTGTAGAATCGTTGACATGAAACCTTAAAGGAGGTAATAACTGTTTTTCCAGAACTTAATAACAATGGATTCTTGATGATAAAGAATTCTCAACATGTAACTTTAAAAAATATAATAATCATTTCTTAAAACTTATTTTCGTAAAATTTCTCAACGTGATAATAACGTAATAATAATAATAATTACGTTTTAACCTAGTTATAATTTCTAAAAGCATGATCTTTTACATAACTTATAACATTAATTTCTTGAAACATAACTCTTAAACTTTTTTTTTAAACATAACAATAATTATTTAGCAACCATTACTTTAAAGACATTTCTCAATTTAAATAAAACTATTTCCAAAACAATATTAAATAAAATATTGAAATAAAATCCCATTGAATGCTCTTTAAAACTTTCTTAACAATTATTTATATATTTTACTTATAATTTAACATCTTAAAAATAACATATTGATATCTTAAAAATTAATCTTTTCGGAACTTATCATAATAATAATTACTTGAAACTCATTTACTTAAACCGATATAATAATAATAATTTTTGAAGCATATTCACCTAAACTTTCATAAAAGTAAATTCTTAAAAACATATTCATAAGAATCATTACTTATTTTGCCATAAAACTTTTGTAAACATTTTCTTATCATAAATGATCATATAATTTTCTCACTTGAAAACTTCACACATTTGTTACATCATCTATTGCAGCATTTTTTTTTTCAAAACTTTAAAATCCTTTGGACCAAGGTTGTGTAATCACGATCTTGGTTTTTAAAACATAATTACGTAAATTATTTACTTATTCATATGCGCATAATTTTTGTAAGGTGTAAGCAAATGAAATTTTGTAAAATAAAACATGCATAAATTCATAAAATAATAATGCAAAAATATTACATTGCGTAAGCGGTATCCATTCCCATCTTCACTATTCATCCACCGCTCACCGTTGCCCATCCGGTGCCGCTGATAGGTTTTCTTACCTACAACATGAACATACTTAAATGAGCTTTCGCTTAGCAAGTAGGAAATTAGTCTCGTAAAATATAATTAAAAATCATTTTTATAAAAATATGCATGAGCATTTTATGCTTGCTTATCAACTTGATTTATGTTTGATTATTTAAGCTGTATCTTATCTTCTTACTTTGGGCCTAAGTGATCATACCGGTTGCACGCGAGTCTTGGGAAGTTAGGGTTCGTGAGGTCCCAACGACACCAAGATCATTCATTGCTTTAACATGGAGCCTCCCCGCGGGTCAGGAGGTTGGTACGACACCCTTAACTTGTCTTATAAGTTTCACTTGTCTTATCATGTGTACGTAGTATGACTTAGTAATACATGACATCACAACTTCGTAATTCATGAATCATAAATCATAATCATACTTGACTTGAAGGTGATTAAACAATATAATTTAAATATTGCATATATCACACATTAATTATATCATCATCATCATAGCATTTCACATCATAACATAACATATCACATCATAACATATAATGGTGTAACAAATCACTGATCATGCATTTTCATAAATTTTATGAAAATATTTAAAATTAATTTATTTTTAAAACTATTCAAACTATAGGCGAGATTACTACTTACTTAGACTCCGAGCTGAGCGGGTCCAGTTGCATCTCGCTATATCTACAGTCTACGAAGTATCCTCAACAGTGCTCCTTGAGTGGCTGTGGATGGCTAGGAATGCTCCATGGAGATTTATTATTGCTAAAAACATTATTTTGGACTCCGTTACTACAGTTTGAGCTGCCTCGATCCGCATGTAGTTGGTACCAGATGATTTTCATCAGAGTCGAATTAGCTCGATTGGACATCACCATCGCATTCAGAGGGTCAAAACGAGTCAAGAGGAGGTCTCGGATCATCGATCGGAGGTCCAGATCATAAAATCCCAAAGTGGTGGTTGACCGGCCATTGACCGGTGCCAATTGGCTCCGTTGGTGGTTGAGTTTGAGCCTACCCCCCCTAAATCGACCCTTTTAAGTCTAATGATTGTGTCAATTTTGTCCAATTCGGCCTCTAACATAGCAGATCGGAGCTCAAAGTCAGCGGCAAAAATAGAGACTCCGATCATGGCTCTCCAACAAAGCTACTGCACAATTGAGTTGGGGCTTTTCTTCCCCAACATCCTCTGAGTGTGACGTGTCAAGGGCATGCTTCAACATCCACTCTATGGCCGGGGTTGAGCTCACATCGACGGTGCGTGGTAGTGGAAATCGATCACTACCCTCTCATAGTGATTCCATGAAATTGAATGGTGGGTTTCCATCTACTAACCCCTCTGAACGTGAAGGAAATGCCAATTTGAAGCAACGGTGGTGGAATGAGCTACATCAAGCTCTTCACGGCGGTGTATGGCGGCGTTCATGGAACTCCAGCCAGTAGCGAGATTTTCTCACAATTGATGGAGGGCTTTTCTTCCCCTCGATGGTCTAAAACTGGATGCCCTCAATTTGGTGCATCGTCATCTACAACGGCGAAGTCGAGCTCACCTATGGTAGTGACGGCGACGACTTCTATTCCCCAACTAGCGGCGGTGCTACAGCAAAATTGAGTGGGGCCTTTTGCTCACCGACACCCTCTGATTCTTTTAGTCCGGGCGGTGTCAATCAACGAGATCGGCGATGGCAAGATCAGGTGGTGGAACGACGATAGAGACAAAGCAACTTTGTCGTTTCGCTACAGCTGAAATCGAGCTGGGAGATTGGTGTCTTCTTGTTACTCTCGTCAATCTGAGTCTGTGGACACTAAGATCATGTCGATTGGTGGTCGAACGGTGGAGAAATCACACTTGAAAGGATGGGCTTTTCTGCCACTTTGGACGGCTCGTGTGGCCTCCTCCGGCAGCGTTGCGGGTGGCACAGCACAACGTTGAACTCAGCTTGTCGAGAGCTTTCCATTGATGTGGGAGGTGTCAAAAATGGAGGCCAGACTCTTGGACTGAGTTTGAGGAGAGAGAGAGTAGAGAGAGAAAGAGAGAGAGAGAAATAGCTAATTTGATAAGGTGATTGGCTGTTTTTTTTTTATTGTATCATGTATTTATAGGCACTTATGAGGTCTACACAGTCAAATACATGTTGTGTCAGGTTGATCAAATTTGATCCGTAAACTTAAAATTTTTGTAAACATAATTGTACTTTTAAAAACTATATTTTATTTACACTCAAAAGATAATCACATAAATGTCTAATTCTCTTATTGTATTATTACGTGACTAAAATATTCTTATTGACATAAAAATAATTTTTATACATTTATTCATACTATATGGATTTTGTGATTTAATTTTGGAATAATAAACTTTGATACATGTATCTTCAAAACCGACGATTAACTATTTTCATAATTGTATATATGTATATGAATTCTAAGAAAGATATTATGTATTTAAACTTTGCTCAATGTAATAATAATTATTATTCTTAACTTTTAAAAACTTTAAAATTTAAAACATATACTTTTCATTAAAAATTTTCATATTGTAAACTTCAAATTTCGTTATAAGAACAACAGTTGTAATTTTATAAAAATTTTATAAATTAAATTGACTATCTGAAAGACAATTTAATTTAAATTCTAAACTTAGTACAATTTCGTGCTTTACGGATTTAACCTAAATTGTTATTAGTAAAAATTTGTCTATAGTTGCACATTTAATCTATAGATGTTTCTAAACTTTCCTTAATCATTGTACAGATCATAATTTATCCGTTTGTGATTTTGCATTTGCTTTAAAGGCTCATGCAATGTTTGTAAGCTCCATCATCGTTTTGTAATAATAATAATAATCATAATTTATTATTATTATTACTATTTTATTATTATAAATTTCGCACAATTATTTATACTTGTAAGTAACTAACTGTGAAAGTCTAAAACATGGTGCATTCCTGTCATGACTTGTGATCTCGTAAGAATTGAGACCAATACTTGCGCACTTAAGCTTTAGGCTCCTCGTTTTGGAATTTTGGGTGTTGAGCCAATGATCATCCTTGATCTAGGTTTCTCATATTAAACTAATATTATATAGGAATTTTCCACATAGTCATAGTAAGTTAGAAATTCCACTTTTTGCCAAATAACATCATCTCTTGGCTCATGCATGAAATTAACAAATCATAAACTCTTGGTTTAGCACATTAAATAATTATTTTTAATTATTTTAATGTACTATCATAACATTACATTGTTACATGTTTCATAAATAAAGCACATAAATTTGTGCATTCACAACATTAATTATCTTTAAGGTCTTACGGCTAGTAAAACTTTCAAATTTGCGTGTTAATAATTGCTAAACTTGTATTCTCTCAAGTATTTAGCCTAGTAATTATGGAAAAATCCTTAATTAATCATACTTATTAATCTTTGGATTTTTCGGGTCATTACAAATGCGTAATCATACTTGGGATTTAGTTCCTGTTAATCCTGCCTATAATATTGTAGGAAATAAATGGGTGTTCAAACTAAAACTTCATCCTGATGGTTCAATAAAATGGTATAAAGCAAGGTTGGTTGCTAGAGGTTTTCTTCAAACCCTATGAGTTGATTTTTCAGAGAGCTTTAGTCCCATTATTAAAGCCATCAACCATTAGAGTTGTACTTACACTAGCTGTTCATTATGGTTGGCCCATTAAGCAGCTTGATGTCAATAATGCATTTATAAATGGCTTTCTTCAAAAGACTGTGTTTATGCATTAGCCTGATAGATTCATTGATCCAGCTCATCCCACACATGTCTGCAGATTAAACAAGGTCTTGTATGGCCTTAAACAGGCTCCAAGAACCTAGTTTGATAGACTTAGATAACCTTAATCAAGTGGGGATTTACAAATTCCAAGTTAGATGTGTCTCTTTTTATTTACAAGCATAGGAGTTTTGTGATCATGTTCCTTGTCTATGTAGATGATATTCTCCTTACTGGCAATGATCCAACACTAATTTCTCAGCTTGTTACTGATATGAATGCTACGTTTGCTCTTAAGGATCTTGGTTCCTTACATTATTTTCTAGGCATAGAGGCTTATCGTGTTCCTTGTCCCAATCAAAATACATTGTTGATCTCTTGAAAAAGACTACTATGGAACTAGCCAAGCCTTGGTGAACTCCTGCACCTCCAGGGTCCACCTTGTCCAAGGCTGAGGGGGAAGTAATGGCAGATCCTGCTATGTATAGAAGTAAAATTGGTGCTCTACGGTATCTTACAGTTACAAGACCGGACATTTCTTATATTGTAAGTAAGTTGAGTCAGTTCTTACAAGCACCAACTGATAAACATTCGCAAGCATGTAAAAGAGCCCTTAGGTATCTCCAAGGCACTATCTCAAATGGCATTAGCTTCAAACCAACCAAGCAGCTATCTTTAACAAGTTTTGCATATGCTGATTGGGCAAGCTGTCTTGATCATAGAAGGTCTACAAGTGCTTATTGTGTTTTCCTTGGAGACTGTTTACTATCTTGGACTTCCAAGAAGCAGCATGTTGTTGCAAGATCTAGTACAGAGGCAGAATATAGAGCTCTGGCTCACATAGCTGTAGAAATCTCTTGGTTGTAGTCTTTGTTAAGAGAAATTGAAGTCAATCCTTCTAGCAAACTAATAATTTGGTGAGACAATATTGGTGCAGTCTCCTTAGCCACAAATCCTATTTTTCATGCTAGAACAAAGCACTTAGAAATGTTCATTTCATTAGAGACAATGTGCTAAACAAGGAGCTTGAAATTAGATATGTTCCAACTCTAGAACAGACAGCAAATGCATTAACAAAAGGTCTGTCTGTTAGAAGATTTTTGAAGATGAGAAGCATACTCAAAGTGTTAGAATCACCGTTTCATTTAAGGGGGCATGCTAGAGAATCTGATATAGACATAACAGAATCTGTTATAGATTGTAACAAATAACAGTTTGTAACAAACTTAGAAAATGGTTGTAAAGTTAGTTAGGAAATTAACCAGCAAAGTATTATGTTGTTGTAAATAATACACAAGTATAAATACACAGTGGAATGACTCAGGGGTTAATCTCTCTAAGAATTCATTTTCTCACGTTCAGTCTACAACAGTCTTCTTCTCTTTCTAATCAGCCAAACACTCATCTTCTTTCTGCTTAAAAACTAAACTAACTTCTTAGAAACATGATTAAGTGTAGATGAACAAAATTCAATTGCAATCCAGACGCACACTTGCGACCATTTATGCATCAATAGATCTAATAGCAATCAGTAAAACTTGTTCAACCAGATGCGGCTTTTTCTTCCCCTTTTTTTGGGTTATTGAGTGGAGGTGAATTGCACATTTAATGTCCATTTAGGAATCCAATATTGTTAGTGTTACTAGTTAGCAACGAGCTTCAAAAATTTTTGCACGCTATGATTTACACACTGATTTTTTGCACAAGAGCAAAAAGTTTTTCCACCCTGAACATTTGAAGTTTTCTTTGTTTTTATTGTGACAATTAATCTTTTATACAAATGGGAGTGCAACTACTGTGCAATCTGACATGAGGGCTTATTTGTGGTAAGAAGTAACATACAAAAGAGTGGACTCTGATGTGAATATTTTAAATTGGACAATAATTGGGGTGCTTGGAAGAATGGTTTGAACCATTTTTTATTCAAAACATTTTAGCGGTTGAAAGCTTTACACCATAGACGATTCGAATGCCAAACAGAAATTATTTGAACTAGTTGTCAATCTGCACCTACAACACCACTCCAGGGATAAGAATTCACATAAAGATTTTCGGCAATATTGGTAGCTTGCTATAAATGTAACTTGATGAGCCATTACCCAAAAAAAAAAAAGTAACTTGATGAGCAGTTTGTAGAGGTTCCTTTTGTAAGTTTAAAACTTCAGTAGTAGTGTTTGTATTGTTCTTTTTAATATGCAAGCTCATACATTGTTTCTAATTAGTAAATAAAAACCATATATTGGTTCACAAAATCGATTTAACATATAAGCTGAAGTATTATAGTGCAATTTTTTATGTATGATTTTGACAAATTTGTGAAAATAAAAATCATGACCTCTTGAAAGTTCTTGAACACGTGAAGATAACTAGTACAAATGAATATCAAGGTGAAATGAGGGAAGCTAGAGGACAAAAATCCATCGAAGTTGGACTAAATCGGTGATACAACTTACTGGAGATCTCAAACAATAGATTCATTTTTATAAAGCAAAAACTAAGAACAAAGAAAAGGCCTCTTCGCAAAGATAAGTCTAATACATAAATAACATGCTAAAAGTAACATCACAAATGCTGAAGAAATATTGACCCATTTGGTCTCGTTCTCAAAATTTTTTAGAAATATTTTTAAATATTTTTTAAGATAAAAATTTTAAAAATACTCTTAACATTATTCTCAAAAACTTTTTATTTTTTAAAATAAAATATTTTTACCTATTTTAAAAATAATACTAAACAGCCTCCTAAAATTTCAGCACAAAAATTCGAAGTACTTACTGAACAAAAGAGTGGGAAATGGGTCAGGGGCCAAGCTAAACAATAAAGTGACACTATAAACTTGGCAGGAAAAACCACATGAAGGGAAAGAACCAAAAAAAGGAAAAAAGAAAACAAAGCGAGAGTTGTACCTGAAAACACAAAGGAAACAACGAAAAGAGGAGATCTCAACTTCAGCAGAGCAAATAGAAACATCCAAATGTGAACCTGACATTGATAAGAAAAAAGGAATTCAAATGCGTACAAATGAGAGAGAGAACAGATGTGAGAGAGAAAGGAGGAGACAGCGTAAAAAAAAAATAAATAAATAAAATAAAAACCTTTGATTTATAATGGCTCTTACCGTGTAAACTCTGCAACGTTTTCCAAACCTCCATGACTCGCCAAAATAACCTCACTAAAACCCCAAGACCACCACCAGCAAATCATCGTTCGTTGAGGACAGGAAGAACGAGAGAGAGTGATGGGGGTGAGGGCGATGGGGTGTGGGTTTCGGTGGTCGCATCAGGGTTTGGGTGCGACGGGGAGGGGGTCGACGGCGACAGGTGGCGAATGGGGCTGGGCTGGTTTGGACATAATGGGAAATGGGTGATCTGGGTGTGTCAAGACTCTAGGTGTGAACGACTTGCTTCGGTGGTCACCTTGAGGGTCATGTCGGCATTGTAAGGTGGCAGAGGCAGAGGCATTAGAGCGGAAGCTTTGGCATTGTAAGGCGGCGGAGGCGAGGCATCAGAGCAGAAGCTGAAACAGAAGCTACTGCCGCCACCGTCAATTTCATTGTGGCTGCGCAATGTTCCATGATTACTTCGCCTATGATTGATGAGATTCCACCAAAATTAGAGGAAATTTGAGCTTTAATTCACCCAAATCTGCACAGTTTTAGCCTCCATTTATGAAGTGTTGAAGCTTTTTTTTGTTGTTTTTGGTTTTTTAGTGGTGTTCATGGTTTTTTAAATGTCTGGTAATGTAAAGAAGTTATTATAGGGGTAATTTAGGGTCCGTTTGATGAATGGATTTGAATTGATGATTTGATTTGCGTTAATATGATTTGAGTTAGAATTTGAGTTAGTGATTTGAATTGTTACAAAATTCATGTTTGGATGTGCATTTAGGTTTTAATCTGAGTATGTAATAAAATTAAAATTTGTATTTAGAAAGGTAATGAAAATAGTTTTTAATTTATTAACAAATCTAATAAAATCTTAATATTAATTATCCTAAAAAAGATGCAATATGAATCTTAATTTATTCCTCCCTTCATTAGAAACACAATGAAAAAAGAATAATCTCAATTGGATATCAAATGACGAAGTTATGATTTTTTTCTCAAATATCGGATAGAGAATTTTAGTTTTTACTGTAGCAAAGATATCCGAATATCAAAAGTTTAGCCGGAATGAGAACTCTAAAAACTTAAATTTTTGATACTCAAAGGATTCAGATTTTCAGGGAAACAAACGCATATATAAAAGATTCTTGATACTCAAATTTAAATTTGAATCTCTTGAGTCTAAATAATACTCGAAATAAACGGACTTTTAGTAATTTTAATTAAAAATTAATGTATAAAATTTTTTTCATTCAAAATTTAACGATTAGGACTAAATCGTACTTTTTTTAAAAGTTAGACCCAATTAAATAAAAAAAGATTAAGGACCAAATTACATCTTTTTTAAAAAGTTGGGGACCAACTGAGCTATATACCCTTTAAAAATTGAAGAGAGTAGGAGGGAGAAGCAACGAAAGAGAGAGAAGTAAAACAAGTACAAAGAGGAGCAAAATGGAAAGAAAAAAAATGAAAGTTCTTATATATAAGTTATAGGGGAAAAAAAGATCAAAACTCTTATATATAAGTCATAGATAAACTAATTTATTAGGTAATTACATCGATGATGACAAAATTCTTGAGATTTTGATATATAAACAATGTCAACAAAAATGTTGATATCATGGATATTTTGATAAAAAAAAAGATATCTTGAAAAAAAAAAACTTTACAACATTCTAAAACAATCAATATTACTTAAATTGAACCAAGCTAATAACATAAAACTAGTATTTTTGTCTAATATACAGTTCTATCTCATAGTATAAAAGAAATTATCATAGTTATATAGTGATTAAGATTCTAATATTATTTCAAATAATACTCATTAAAAACAAGGTACAATAATATTATATGATAGCAATACTATAGATATATTGTGTGAGGAACATCAATAATTAACACTAAGAGATAAACAGTAGAAGTATACTACATCTATATCTAAATAATGTAAAGCTTAAAACTTTGTAAAAGAAAACATGAAGATTCTCATGGATATATTTTGTGAAAAAAAAAGATTAAATTAAAAAAAAACAGAAAATTAAAAATGACTTCCATAACCAAAATCTTAAATTTTGAATGTAAAGTTTTAAAATATTTATTTGAAAAAAAGTTTATTTAAAGACTAAATAAGTCTTAACAAATACTTTTTTTTTAAACTTAAAAATAAGGGATTCAAACTCTTAACCATTTAGGGGAGCTAGGTGTGGTTTTATTGTTAGGGTATGCCTAGTAAAGCCCTAAAATATTTAAAGGTTGTCGTATCCATAAGGAACTGAAAAGTTGGTAACTTGAGAAATTGTTAAATATAGATGTTCAAAAAGACAAGCGGTTTTTCAAAACAAAGTTTAAAATAAAAGAAATATTTTTGTGATTTTTTTATTTCAAAATTTAAAATATAAAATTAAAGCGGTGAAGCTTTGAGAATCCCTTGTATGTTTCACAACTGATATAGAATTTTAACTCTAATTAATAATTATCTTAAGCATTTAATTTATTATATCTTTTCTCATTAATTGCTAGTACTTTTTACTAATTTTTATAGGTCAACCAAAAGCGACAATATAGCAAGCCATAATGCAATATTTCTTATAAAAGTAGCAAAATAATCATCTCTCATTAATGATTAGGTGCACTAATTATGACAATTATAACCGCTGTCATTACAATTATAATTAACATAATTTTAAAATAGAAAAGATAATAACAAATCAAAATTATTATATTTTTATGGAATAAATTATTGCATTAATTTCAGCAGCACCCGGTCTTATTAATTAGTTTAAGAATACACTATGCCATCTTTTGTCTACAATAAATCAAGAATTACTAAGCATTTACTGTGCTATTTTATGTCTATAATGCAACAAAAACTCAAATTAATAAACAAGCATGACTTCAGTATTATTGATATTAATTATGCAACACAATTAAATTACATAAAGAAAGCATGACTGAATTTATGCAAGAAATAGGTAGCATAACAACATTAATAATTATTATTAAAAATATAGAAATATAATTTATTCCACAAAATATAAGCATTACAAAACAAATATAGAGTCAAAATTCATACTAAAGTACTATGCATACAAGATCATCTCTCTGCCTCACCAAACTCTTTTACACTAATTTAGACATTATTTTATTATTTTTACCTAAAGGGATCCTATTGAGTCTAATTCAGCAAAAAGGAAACAAAAAAGAGGGAGGGAGAAGAAGGGCCATTTGGCCCAATGAGGGATGCTCGAGGGGGAGAAATCTCCCCCTATTTATAGTGCAAAAATTTGCACTATGCACTTTTTTTTTATTATTTATTTATTAATATTTAATTATTTATTTGAGTCGCCTCCCCCACTGCATAAATAAGTGGTTCACAAATTGTTTTATTTTATTTTATTTTATTTTTTTCGTTGAGATGCATTCTTGAGAATGCATTTTTCCCTTCGTTATCCAGTGCTTCACGAAAGATGATCAGACACACAATAACCGTTAGATTTGTTGATTGGTGACTGGAACAGCGGTATAGATCAAGTCTATGTCAATAGTCAACCATGGCGCCTTTGACTACTTGACAACCATGAGATTAATCGTTGTAAGAACATCAGACGGGTGTCATGATAGATACAAATGAAGCTGCGTGCATCAGATCAAAAGAACATCTAGACAGCAGGTCAATGCTGACACGCGTCAGCATTGACGTGCGGTGCACGGCTGACGCGTGGCTTGCGCAGGGCTAACAACTGTAGAAATCCAACGGCGAAGATTCATCTAACGGCTCGATCAATAGCTACAGTTGCGCCACGTGTCCACTTTTGATGAATTCAAATTTTCTTTATCTTTTTTATGCATTTAATGTCTGTTTTTGTCCCTTTTTGTGCTATTTTGCTCTGTTTTTCCTCCAAATTTCAAATCTAAAATTTACAAACACACTCAATTAATTATTTTACAAATATGATATTTACAAAAATTCTTAAAAATATTTATTTAACAATAAAACACACAAAAATTATTAAAAATAGATAAAAACTTCTAAAATTAACAAACATTAACAGATATGTTATTTACGACTGGAGATTATTTTTAGAAATTACTACAAACATATTCAAACATATTTACAGACTCAAAACTTATTTACAAATATTTTATGACTCAAAATAAAATTACACAACCTAAATTTTACGGTTTTGACTATTTACAAACAAATCACACATTTAACATACCGAAACGACTCTAAAAATTACTAAAAATATTGTTAAACAGAAAAACACACTAAAAACATATTTTTAAACATATTTTCACACTAAGATACAAAAACACCTATTAATACAAAAATGCTATTAATTGGAGAATTTAATGAGAAATAAAAGCATAAATAAATGATTTAAGTCTTGTAAAATATACACGTTTACAATCTCATCAACGCCTACAACCACGTAATAAATACTTCTCTTTTATTATTTTTAGGTTGAAAATATCATTCACGATTTATTGAAAAAAAAGTTCTAAAAATTTTATTTTTGTACAAAAAAGAGAAAATTTTCGAAGCGTTTTTGGACATTTTGGGGATATTTCAAGAAATGTCTTGGATATTCAAGAATGTTTACCTACATTGGGGATATTTTTGGATATTATAAATATTTAGACATTTTTAAAAAAAAATCTTTCCCCTCATACCCATATCGAGATTTTAGAATATGGACATTGTCGTAGAAATGTCAACAATATCGTGGATATTTTTATCCTAATAATCATATCTTTCGATGATAATTATTGATTTCAACAACCTTTTCAATCTTGTATGCTATGACTTCTCTCCTTAGAATCAACTGATATATCTTGGTTATGCATTAATTTTCTCTAAAGGTGAGAGAGCAAGAACCATAGTAATGCAGGCCAAAAAGAATCTAACTCAGAAGAGAACCACATAAGCATGTTTATACTATTAGGTCTATGGAACAAATTCCTTCCTTTCTACTTAAGCAATTGACGCACACCCAATCCCCCTAAGGCTTGGACATGAGTAGCATACTCCCATATGTTAGTTTTTAACTTCAGGGTGCACATTCTCTAATCATAGCCCAACATGGGGTATACCCACAATTTTGGAATTAAAATTGTATATATTCATTTTAACACTTCAAATAATTTTTACAAAATTATCATAATTATTTATTTTAACAATTAAGACAAATAATTATTATGTAGTATTTATTCAAATAATCAAAATAAATATTTCTCATGTAACTGATATTTATTATAATCATGTAAACAACATGTAACATGAAATATTAGTTGTTGACTCCAAGGTTTAAGTGAATGTAATAACTTGTATTTTGATGATATCAAATAATTATTCATTAGATATTAATGATTTTATCTTCAGTGTAAAGTTTAATAATTATTAAGGACTTTTATAAACTCAAGATTGGTTGAAGTGGATCTCAAGAGAATGTTTGGAGCTTAGATAGCAAGCAATTATTTGTAAGATATTAAAGCAATATTATACACTACTTCATAGGATTTGGATATCAGATCTGACTAGGAAAACCCTAACAATATTATACACTACTACATAGTAAGAGGATAGTAGAATTTCACATGCATCACCATAAAATTGTGCATGAATCTATGTTTGATCATGAAATTAAGATGTATAAGATACATTAGCATGTATTGATTGTGAGCATTATGCAAGCATGCACGATATCTAGGGGTGTTTGCCTATCCAAAATTTTTAATTTTCAATCTGCTGGTTTCCAACCGACAACGGTCAATTTTGAACAAGGCAAACCGAGCACTAATGAGTTATAAGGGAGATTCTATTAATTGTTTATCGATGTTGGTCGGTTTAGGATTGTCAGTTTGGCAGTTGGTTCCAGACAAAGTAACCAATTAAAATACAACTAGTAACTTAGTATTTGAAGAGTAAGAACTTGGTTTTTTTTTTCTTTTTTAGTCCAAATTTATGTATTAGAGTCTAAAGAAGCTTAAGACCCAACATTAGGTAAGTCATAATATCAATATATTATATAAATCATGATATCAATATATCAAAACATTAATATTATATATAAATTAGATGAAGTCTTTAGTTCCAAAAAAGCTCTTTCAATAACTATTCACTGTGTTTATGTGGGTGGTCGATTTTTGACTGATGGTAGATAGTTTTTGGTTAGGAATCGATTTTTTCAGTTGCTTTAAGGTTTTGTCAATTTTTATACAACACTAACGACATCATTGAAAACATTCTACCCAAATTATTAATGTTAAATATTGAAGCATATAAGAAAATTTTTTAAGAGGATTCTTATGGGTGACTTGTGACTAAATAGTATATTATATTGAGTTAATTTTGACAGAGGTACTTTAGTGTATTGTCTTGGTGGTGATTTTATAGATATTTTATGTTGTCTCGATGGAGGATTATAGACCTTACTATTATGTAATAAAAAGTATTTTTCTAGGGTGTAGTATTTTCTTTATTAAGTTTTTAATGGTAAGATTTTATGAATATCTTGAGCATTTGGTTTAAGTTAACATTTCTCTCAAACTGGTAAGGTTTAGAACTACTAGCTTGGGAGGGGCATTAATACTTTTCCTTAACTTTAAATTTAAGGCCTCTTGCATTGTGTTAATCTTTGTGTTATTTGATCCTTACTTCATACTCATTGGGCCCCTCTATTAGAACTCTTTTTCCTTAAAGGATTTTGCCCTTTAATATTTACTTGGTTGATTCATAATAAGCATAAGACTTCACACCATACCAAAAAAAAAAAAAAAGGATATTTGCATCATAGGTTCCCAAACTTTCTAATCTTTGACATTTAGGTCCTCATTTTAAGAATTTGAATATTCAAGTCCCCAAACCCTTAATCTATTGGCACTTAGGTCCCTATTTTGAGAATTTAGATACTCAGGTCTGTAAAATCTTAATTTGTTAGTACCGTTAGTGCCCATTTTAAGAATTTGGACATTGAAGTTGTATTCTTAATTTATTGTCACCCTTAGCCTCTTTTTTTTTTTCTTTTTTTGCTATTAATTGCTCTATGAGATGACAATATTTTGAGGCTTTATGGTTCTTTAAGTCCCACAAACCTTTTTTTTTTTACAAAAGAGTCTCGAAGAACATATATTTTTGTATTTTTACAGAAGCAATAAGAAATTATACTTTCAGAAAATAAAGGCAAACTTTTTGGGACCTTTCTATTATATATATATATATATATGTATGTTTGTATTTGGACGTAAAGAACAAAAAGCATTAAAATATTGATATCTTTATAGCGTTTAACAATAAAAACATGATAGGGACCAATCAATGCCAACAACATAAGAGTTTAGGGACCAAAATGTTCAAATTCTTAAAATAAAGATCTAAGTACTAAAGGCTATAAATTTTGAGGACCTATGATGCAAAAATCCAAAAAAAAAAACACTTCATGAAACATGTGAAAACATAATCGTAATAAAAACCATCATATATACATAACAAGGATGTAATAAAACATCACATAAACTTAAATCATGTTTTCATAGACATACTACTATTTCAAGTGATGCAGTAAAATATGTACTTACATCAAATCGCTTACGAAAGTAAGGAACTCTCTCTCTGTCCCCTCCTTTTTGTCTTCTTTTCCATTCCTCTCTTTTTTTTCCTCCCATTTGGTTTCATTGAAATAGGTTGCCAAGCTTCCTATCTACAGTCTTTACACAAGCACAACAATGCATTCATTGAATCCCAACTTGACACTTGTCAATATTCATGTGTGCCATGTATCTATCTTGCATGTTTTCCACATATCATCTTATACACTAGGTTTCCTTGAATGCCATGTGTCACTGTGCATGCAAGACACTTATCTTCCTTTGACACTTACATGCAAGACACTAATCTTCCTTTGACGCTTTGCAAACATTTGCAAAGTATCCTTGTGTATTTAAGCTACCCAGCTCTTATGTGTCCTGCTAAGATTATTTGTAATCTTTTTATGTCATGTTGTGCTTCCCTTAGTGATAAGTCATGACTATCTCTAATCTAATGCCACCAAGCTTCTAAACATCTTCCTATCATCAAATTACAACTCTAAAAAAGAAGCTCTCATGAATTTCCTAGACATTATAATAATCTCAAAGGGTGTTTGGCAACATAGTTCAAACTAAGAGATTGAACTAAAATTTGGTTTGAAATTCAAATTTTGCAAGAGTAAACATTGTATCAAAGTTAGTTTAATCCAAGATTTTGTGATTTGAACTAAGATCCAAACATGCTACTGATTATTTCCTCTAAATTGATTTGAAACTCTAACTATCCCTCTCATCTCAACAACCCTTTTTTAAACGAGCTCAATGCCCACACCACACGCCACTAACCCACTCGTTATATCTCATGACTCTCCTTTCCCCTACAAGCTCCCACCATCATGCCCCCACGAGACACCACACTTCCTGTTGTTAACAAACCCACATTTTGCCCTCACTTGGCATGACCCCCAAGGTGACAAGCTCATGAATACAAGAATTTAGGATTTGTTTTCTCTCTTTCCTTTTGTGCTCCAATCTAGTTTCTTCACTCTTACTCTTGAGGATTAGGCGAAGAAATATGGGTTACAAATCTATTTGAAATTTAATAAAGTTTAACAATTTGAATTATTATTGCTACTAAAATGTAAATTAAAAAAATCCATAAAATTAAGGGAGAATGAGGAAAATGTTAGATTTACTTAAATAATTGATAGGAAAAATCAAATTTCAAAACAATTATAATAAATGTCAGTTATTAAAATATATCAATTCCAATCCTACCACTTTTTCTCCCTCTATATTTCTCTCTCGCTTCTCCCATTCTTTTTCTAGTTGCTCCTTCACTGTCCTCTCCAATGCCGTAACTCCGTCAACGATGACTTCGATACAGAGAACCTTAGACCTTCATGAATTTGTCACTTTGACAAATTAGACCTTCGAGATAGGATGACAATGAGCAATCTTGGATGTGACGATGATGGACAATCTGCCATCGAGGATAAGATCCACTAAACCAAATCTACCTTTGTAGTTCATCGCAACCAAAGCTGCAGCCAAGTTAAACTAGACATGCTCATCATTTTCTTCGCAATGTCACC
This sequence comes from Artocarpus hirsutus, assembly GCA_946598075.1. Taxonomy (NCBI): domain Eukaryota; kingdom Viridiplantae; phylum Streptophyta; class Magnoliopsida; order Rosales; family Moraceae; genus Artocarpus; species Artocarpus hirsutus. The sequence goes on along the minus strand of CAMOHE010046424.1, from coordinate 2,942 downwards.
ATGGAAGATCGCAAGAAGGAGAGAGGAGACAAGAACAAGTCTGAGCATGTCGTAGCTATCCGAGCCCTCCCTCGTTGTCCCTGTCACTATCTAAGCCTGCCCTTGTTGTCACCATTGTTGTCTAAACCTGCCCTCGCCATTGATGTCCAAGCACGTCAACGACAGAGTTGTAGAAAAGAAAAAAGGGAGAGAAGAGATAAGGCTGCAGGAAGAGGAGAGAGAAAGAGATGGTGAGAAACAAGTGGAAGAGAAAGAATAAACCAGATTTGAGGAAAGAAGAGAGAGAATCGACAGCAAAGTTGTGGAAAAGAAAAAAGGGAGAGAAGAGATAGGGAAAGAGGAGAGAAGAAAGAGGTAGAGAGAAATAAGTCGAAGAGAGAAAAAAAACTAGATCTGAGGAGAGAAGAGAGAGCGAGAAAGAAAAAGTCAAATTTAAAATTGAGGTCTTTTTAATCTACACAATGATATACTTTGTACAACTGGTATCAATTGACATTTACTGACACTTCAAATTATTTATAACATTTACGATAATTTTTTTTTTAAATCTGACATTTCTTATAATTTTTCTAAAAGTAAATTGGGACCAATAGTCACTCACCTAAAAATTTAGAAGATTAGATCATCACTACATCAACCTAAAATTTTTATAGATCACTAGTATTATTTCTTGGTGATTCTTATGGAGAAGAGGGCAATTTTGTTCCATTAGTAAAGCATGATATTTTAGCCATTAGATTAGGATTTTAATGATTTGATTTGTGACTGACTATTCATGTTAAAAATTTACAATGTGCTATATAGGATGATTTCTAGTCGTAAATCAGATTGTTAAAAAGTAATTCAATAACTAAAACATCAATGCTTTACTAATTGTTGATTCTTACCAAGTTCTGGTGTTGGATCAACACCACGTGCGGCAACACACTGTGTTTAGCTCTTCCCTGTTCGTCTCTACCTAATCTAATCAACCTACAACAAGAGGAGGGACGCTTCGGAGGTAGGAAATGGTCAATCAACAAAAAAGGGCTCTCCGATGCTCAAGGCAGGGGTTTCTCAGCAAAGGTCAAGAACTAGTTAAGTGGGAAGGAGCTTACTTGCTAGAATGCAATAAATGCATCCTATTTATAGGCTACCACTTGGACTGGGTGTTAGGTGGGTTTTACCCACAACTCAAAGTGTCACATCATGGCATGTCAGGTGGCAAGTGACAAGTGTCATGTCCCTCTGCTAATGGATTGGCTTCCATCCGATGGTAAGTTGTTTGCCATTTGTTATCTAGTGATGGCAAGTAGCAATCCACTTTAGAGTGAGAATAGTCTGATTCGAGTTGGTACTTAATCCGAGAAGGCAGCCTAATGAGGTGCGGCCCAGGGGATCCTGAGAAGCACCTCGGACATGACATCTATGTCATCGGGATCAGTCATAAGCTCCATGTATCTTTTGCTGAGCTGTTTTGGCCGACCACTTGGAGTTTGGCTCCTTGGTGGTGGCGCAGAGCTCACCCTCAAAAGTAGCCCCCCAGTTCACCTGGTCGGTGTCTAGCCAGGTGGATTATGCTGAGTAGGTGAGGCCAGCTTAGAACAGAAGATCAAGTGGTGTCCCAAAGTAGCGAGAAACAAAAGGTCACATGGGCTACGAGGGGACACGTGTCATTCTATGGTCAACTGCACTGCCTGTCAAATGTAATGATCGCGCCTCTTTGTTTTCTGCACCTAGATTTCTTGTTTGAAACGGCTATAAATAGCCCCCCATTTTTTTTGTCATTCCTACATGCAATTGAAGTGATATTTTCTTGCTCCCAAGTTTTAGCTGCGAGCCATAGTTAGTAACTCGAGAACTCTTCGTTTCTAAACTTTCACAACCCAGATAGGTAATTTCCCAAGGAGTACTAGAAAATGAGTAACTTGTCAGATTCCCAGAACATTAATATTTCCTGGTCAGAAAGTAGTCTTGAGGCCGACACACCTTCCGTGGAAATTGACATCAAAGGCTTTTCCCCAGAGCAGGACGAAGCTGACCATTTGGTCAAAATACTGAGAGTTGACTCCCAGACTGTCCCCGAGCAGGAGTTCCTCAAACTGCTAGATGGGGAGCATTCGGTGAGGCCATGCAGGGGTGAGGACCCTTACATCAAAGCAACAACCGCCAGCACGTCCCGAGTTACCACCCAAGAGCGAGCTAAGGTGGGGACTGCAACTGATGTTTCGAGCACCTCTGGTCGAGAATCCAGGGCCTCTGTCCCGGTTGTAGGTAGGGTAACCATTGACCTCTCTGACGAGGAACAGAGAGCCAAGGAGGTAAGGCCAGTTGAGAGCCCCCCAAAAAATGAGAGGGTTCAGGTCACTCGAGTCCGAGGAGTGACGGCTTATCGAATCACCTGACCAGGGCAGACGTCAACAACTGCGTATACCAATACAATGACGAAATCTCGGCTGGAGGACTTGTGCGTAGAGTTTGATATTCTGGACGATGTCATCCTCATTGTGTCGGAGGAGAGAGACTCCCCTTTGACTCTACCAGAGGGGTGCATTACCCTGTGTGTAGAGTTCTTCCGAGCTGGCCTACGCCTACCTTTTCACCCTTTTCTCTGCTGGGCACTGAATGATCTGACGTGTGCCTGGCACAGCTTAACCCAAACAGTTACAGGTTACTGATCGGGATGTACATTTTATGGAGGTACTACCGGCCTACCGAGATGTTGGGTTTGGTACCCTAAAAGCTGTGACATTGTATATATTATTAATAAATAAATAAAATGACATTTGTTATTATTTTGGTTGCTTATATGTGTTATGAATACATTTATAAACATAGAGAAAATTCCATGATTATTTATGTCACTATAAATTTAACATATAAGTGTTATATGCTTAGGGATAAAATTTATAGACAATAATCTAAATAGTCCGTAATAATTAATTAAAGTTTGGGATCTTTAA
>CAMOHE010046423.1:0-40037 GCA_946598075.1 Artocarpus hirsutus | reverse complement strand
TTCTCATAGCGGGTCAATCCAATACATCATTTCTCAAATATGTATCTATGAGTTGACTTAGTATCTCATACACATGATTAGTAAAACACAATCATCAGTCAAACTTCATACTAGTTTTTATTTTTTAATCCCAATAATAATGACCGACTAGGGATAATTTAGAATATAATTTAATTTTCACTTAAAAGTTTTACTATCAAGTCATATACTTGATGACTTTAGATAGAATTAACTATTCATAGAATTAGAATCAAAAACAATAATGAAAATGCCTCTTTATTAATAAAATGCAAATGTAACAAAGTTAAAATGTGGTCATTACATAATTGGCCTAGGGCACATCACTAACACTTGGGCCTAACCTCTATAAAAGGGGAGTGAGACACATTATTATTTAATCAATTGAGAAATCTGGAGTAAGACCCTACCAGTGAGACTCTTGACTCCTTGGAGAGCTATTGTTTACAAATTATGAACTATAGCTTTGGGCTTTTATCAATTGGTTGGAAGGAGAGCCACCTATGGAACTACTATACGAATGTGCCCACACATACACCAAACATGGATAGAGAATAGTAAAGAAGATTAGTTAGTTAAAGCTCTTCTAGAACGTTACTTTTCTTCACAGATTGCAGAGCTTTTCAACAAACATGGTTAGTAAGATCCAGTTAATTTATGCATATAGTCTATCAAACTTTTGTTTTGAAAAATACTCTAGCATAAAAAAATTTAAAATTTTGATACGTACTGTTTTTCGAACACTAACTTTAGTGGAGGAGGTGTTGGCCATATTAGATCCTCATTAATATGATCTTTAATTATTGGTATCAACATAATCGGTTAGGCTTCAAAGGCATCTTCTTTTGATGCTTCTTCATTAACTAAGTCTTCGGTCTCTTCCTCACTTGAATACTTTTCAAACTTTAAAGAATTGTCATCAAACATCTTCAAGTGCTCCTCACATTGGGTAGAGTCCTCAAGGTGGTAATATTCTTGCTTTTATCCAATTAGAACATCCATTGTAAGAGTAAATGCTCCCAATTCTTTAATTTGTTTTCCCATTGCCTCTACACTTTTCAATGTCTTGAAAGACTACTCTACAACTACACTCGATCTTATCAACTTCTCATCCAATCTCTCCATATTTTGGTCATTCCTTTTCATACATTGATGAGTCTCTCTTGAAGTTCTAGAGATACACCCATCTTTCGAGGTTGGGTGTAAAACCATGGCTCCAAATTGTTGGAATTGTTCTAACATCAATTATCATAGTCCACTATGTCTTCCAACATACAATAGGCATCATCTATGAATATTTGGTAGAATGAGGTGGTACCATGTTCGCTTTTGACCCACTTTCTTATTGTGGCATATAACCGATTGACCAAATTTTGAAGTTAACACTCCCTTAAGAAGCAATGATGAGAAAATCGAACTAGCAGCTCTTTATATCTCTACCAAGCACTATGCATTGATTCCAATTCATATTGGGCAAAACTCAAGATGACTTGTTGATTAGACATCGCAAAGTACCTCATGAAATAAACAAAACAAACACAAGCAAAACTAAAAACCAAGCGAACTATAAGAAAATAAAATCAAGAAAAATATTCAAATTAATTCTAGAGCTAATTGGTATCGATAGTAATGAAAACTAAACAATAATCCCTGGCAAAAGCACCAAAAACTTGTTACACGTGCAAGCATACACAGTTGCAAGTAATAGAGTATATCAAAGTGCAAACGTCGATCCCATGAGGATTGTATTTAATTTGCTTTAAGTATCAAAATTGATTGGCTCAGGATTATTTGAATGATTGGGTAGAGCAGAGAATAAAAGAAACCAATAAAAATAGCAAAGAATAAAAATAGCAAAGCAAATAAAATAAAGTATCAAAAACAAATAACTAAAAATATTAGAGCATCGACTTCACCATTTTATTATTAAGCAAATCTCGCAATTAATTAGTCGAGATCCTCTTAATTAACCTAATTACCTCTCCCAAGCATCAAATTAGATATTGTGCTCAAAAATTGGATTCCAATGTCTCTATCTAGAACCAAGTAATTTAAGCACTAGTTTTTTCAATGACTATAAAGGAACTATAAATCTCCCGATGTTATAGTCATTTAGGTTGCATTTGCCACAATCCATATAGGAAATTTCCCTCTTCCGAATGCTAAACCCTATATACTAAAATCATCTAATTTATTGACTAAATAAACTAGAAGCTTTAAGAGTAAGACAACACAAATAAACCATGATAAAGTACTAAAAAAAATCAACACTTCATAATAAGGCAAAATCAAAGCTCTAGAAAGTAACTATTCCATAACTAGAATGAAACAAGATAAAATCAAGGGTTCATCATTTACAAATCACAAAAATAAAATGATGAGAATAGGAATAAAAACCCATTTTGGAGTTGTCACAAACTCCAAGTTCTTCATCTTCTTCTCCTCCTTACTTCTTGATCTCTAAATACTTTCTTCCATGATAATTTATTGAAAATAAAATAAAAAAATCCAAAACTAGAAATGAAATCCTACAACTAAAAATAAAAACTAATATAACTATTTTTTATTTTTTTCTTTTTACTGATTCCTCACTTGAGAATCAACACAAAACTGCCCAAAAATGGGTTTCTTCCCCCTTGGCCACTATGGTCCCAAAAAAAGGGCTATGTGCTAATTGCTCCCCAAAATTAGAGCCTTTTTCTTTTCCTCCATGCCTACAGCAAAAAGGAAGAGTCTGATGCATGTGACAAGTGGAATCATTGTATTGGGCAAGCAAAGTGAGTGGACAAGGTCATGACTTCCTATTCGTTGGAGCAAAGGGCACCAGGTATGGGCATGTGGCGCTCAACACTAGAGCGCATGCTGGGCTAGTTAGTGGGAGACAAGGTGGACACATGGTGAGCTACAAGAGGGTTACGGACTCCTACAACTAGCTCGGGACACACTACTCCTCACGAGCACATCTAAAGCTCTTGAAGTTGATTTGATGACTGAATGCTTGAGTTTCTGAGAGTTTTGATCCATGGGCATGGTTTTTGAAGTAGCCAAGCATGGCCTTGAATTCCTTATGTTTGTTTGACCTATTTAATCTCCAAAATTCCAATTTAGCCCCTACCACCTAATTAGCTACACAATTGAGGATAAAATAAAATAAACGGAGAGATGATAATGTTAATGATAATGATGATGGTAATGATAACAATAATGATGATGATGATGATGATGACGATAATCATAATAATAAATGCAAAAATAAAATAAATGGAAAGATGATAATGATAATTATAATGATAATCATAATAATGATGATGAAGATAATTATAATAATAATCAAAATTTAATTGAAATCAAATAAAATCAAATTAGCAAAAATGAAATAATGAGTAAAATATATATTAATAAATAAAATTAAATAAAATTGAGTAAAAAATCAAGAACATGACAAAAATATGTACATTCAAGGACATTAAAACTCTATTTTTGTAGAGCTACCATCCTCTTTTTAGGTATAACATTTGGCTACTATCCTTGTCTTCAAAGTCTCTACTTTCCTATCCACTCATCTTTTTCTCTTGTAGATCCATTTACACCCAACTTGTTTTACCCTTTCAAGATGATCAACAAGCTCCTAGACTGAGTTGGAATACATAGATTCCATTTCAAGTCACATGGCTTTTAGTCACTTCTCTTTATCAGAATCTTCCATTGTCGATTTGTAAGTCAATGAATTTTCTTTAGCATCAATCATAGTGATTAGCTATGCTTTTCCACTAAAGTGAGCACGTAATATGATTTCCCTCCTACTATGATGAAGCATCAAAGTTGTCTGAATAAAAGTTACGGCCTCTTTAGTTTGCCGTTTGATAACTATTACAGGTTCGTTGACAACTCTTGTCAGTTGTGAGCCGATCAAATCAACTAGCAACTTTTCTTGAAACATTTTGTTCCAAGGTTTGAAGTCCTTCATATAGTCATACTTAAAAAAAGTGGCATTTATTGATACAAACACTTTCTCATCTGTAGGACTATAGAACAAATCTCCTCTTGTATCTTCAAGATAATTTACAAAAATGCATACTTCAAAACAACGTTCCAACTTCTCGGTCTTAGCCTTTTAGCATGTGTGCTAGACACCCTGGTATGTAGATATGTCTCAGACTAGGTTTTCAACCATTCTATAACTCTAGAAGTGTTTTAGGTATAGACTTATATGGAAACAATTAAGAATATAAACTGCAGTTCTTAAGGCGTATCCCCAGAAGGATATAGCCAACAAAAAATAACTCAACACTGATCTAATCATATCAAGTAGCATTTGATTTCTCCTTTTGTTAATACAATTTTATTGTGGTGTTCTAGGTGCAATGAGTTGTGATATTATTCTGCTTTTTATCAAATAATTTGTGAACGTTGTGTCCAAATACTCACCACCTTAATCCGATCAAAGTACCTTTATTTGCGTTCCTAATTGTTTCTTAGCTTCCACTCAAAACTCATTGAACTTTCTAAAAGTCTTGAATTTCCTTTATATTAGGTAAGAATAACTATATTTAGATTAATCATCAATAAATGTGATGAAATATTCATACCAACTTATTACTTGGACGTTTAAAGGTCCACATGCATCGATAGGCATCAACTGAAAAGGTTCTTTGGTTCTCAAACCTTTTGCTGAGAAAGGTCTTGTGGTTATTTTACCTTCCATACATGATTCGTAGATAGGGGGTTCACTAACTTTTAGTTCCCACAAAGAACCATCCTTTACAAGTCCCTTAATCCTGTTTGGGCTATAATATGTCAAACTCAAAAATATCATAGATATGTGTTATTGTCATGAAAAATCTTTTACCTTTTATATTTAGGTCTGACAACTTTGAACAATTTAGTGTTAAGCAATAGTTTAAAACCAAATCTAGGAAAATATAAACTATCATTTAGTTTTCCAGAACAGATATTTAAACCATTCTTTGAAATAGAAATACTTTCATTATCAAAAGAAACTTTAAACAATTGTTCATTTAATCTATAAATAGAAAACAAATTTCTTCTAAATCGTATAATTAAATAAAGGATAATTTTTTTTGCCCTTTGAACTAGGGCTATGCAAAAAAAGGCCAAACTACAAGACTGGACTGTTTAAAAATGGTCCCAAACTAGATTGAACTGTTTTTATATGGTCCAGTTCATTTCAAAATATTTATCTACGGTCCAAACGTCACTGAACCATTTATTAATAAATAAAAAATAATTATATATATTATATACTCATTTATCCCTAAAAAGTAAAAACGGCATCTTAAAAAAAAGTAAAAACAACATATGCACTTAGATTTTGAAGTTTGGATGTCTATATTATTATATATAAACTTAGAAGTTTGGATGACTATATTATTTATTTTATGTTTAGGATTGTTTTTTGTTGTGTTATATTTTTGTTTATTGTTATTTTTTCTTTTTTTCCTTTTAGAATGTTGTTTTTAGTTTTTGGATATTCAAAGTTTTGAAAGAATAAAATCTAGTACAAACATCACTAAATTTATTAAAAAGTTTCAAACTGCAGTTCAAACCAGACCAAATCATTCTAAAATGATTTAGTTTGGTCCGGTCCCAAATCTTAAATGGTCCAGTTCAGTTCTGTTTTTTCCCAAACTACCAGAATAGTATGATTCCAAAAACCTAGTGGTTTAGGACCAGACCGGACTATGCACACCCCTGCTTCAAACTTTAGTTACATTGTCATCTTGCCCACCCTAAACATTGAAAACTAGCATGTACTTCCCCTCAAGCTTTAAAACATTAGCAAAAATGCACCTCAACCTTAAAAAATTTAGCAAAAATGTCTTGTTTGTTATATTTTATCCATAAAGTTTTATTTTTGCCCTCGAACTTTTGTAAGTATATCATCTTGCCTCCTAAACTTAAAAAGCTGTTATGTTTACCCCCTAAACTTTTTTTCCTTTTTTTTTTCTAGTCAACGATTCTTCACATATGTCAAAACTCAAATTTCTCACCAAAAAATGCTGAACTGAGCCAAGACGAAAGGGTATTCCTTAATCGAGATGAGGGTAAGCTTATAAAACGTGCAATGGCGAACAACATGGTTAGCACGGAACGAACTAGGGTTGTTCAATGGTCTTAGAGAAAGCCGATGAAGAATGAGGAGGAGAAGAGAAGGAAGAGAGTGGAAGCAAGCTTGGCATCAAAGAAAACTTTCACTTTATTCTAGTTCCATTATGCCTCTCTCTTAGAAAGGATGGTTCTCACTTCTTCAATCCATGAATCTTGCTCAATCTCTAGCTCAACCTCCTCAATGGTTGTCATTTTAGAGCTAGGCTTCAATTTCAAGCCCTAACTTGCTTCTTCTTCCTCTTCCTCCCTCCTATTTCTTATTGTCTTCCTCCTTAACTACTTAGCAAATCCTGTTTAGTCTTGGTTTAGTCCACAACTTTTAAGTGAGCAATTTAAGTTTTGACTTGTGTGAAGAATTGTTGATCAAGAAAAAAAAAAAGGGTGAACATACCTGCTTTTGAAGTTTAGGGGGGCAAGATGGCATGATTACCAAAGTTTAGAGGGCAAAAATAAAATTTTAAGGATGAAATGTAACAAAAGGGCCTATCAGCTAATGTTATAAAGTTTGAGGGACATTTTTGTAAACTTTTTAAAGTTCGAAGGATGCATATGCCAGTTTCAAGAGTTTGGGCAAGATGATAAATTAATCAAAGTTTAGGGGATAAAAATAAAATATATCCTAAATTAAACATTGTCTAAAACTAAATAATTATCACTAAATAGAAGTCTAACTTCCACCACTGCTTTTGCCAACACCTTTGCTCCATTGCCTACGACCATCATGTATTCCCCATCGACAAGCTCACATTAAGAACTAAAACTCTATAAAGAAAAACAAACATACTTAGTTGCTCCTAAGTCAACTACTCAAGTTGAGAACTTATACTCTATAATATATGTTTTCAAAACTAGTAAATCATATTTACCTTGGTTCTTCTTTTTCTTAGTTTTGGGTTTTCCAACGTCTTTATTCTTGCACTTGTTTAGATTGGAAGAACTAACAGCTTCTACAATTTTTGCTTCAATGCTATTCACACAAATGGGTGTTTATAGCTTTCAAGTTCTCAATGCTCTTCCTCTGAGGAGCATCTCTAAACCACCCTAACGGCAGTGTCTAGTATCCCTTTCGTTAAAAATCATGGTGGAGTCTTTCTTTCAGCAAGAAAACCATCCTTCGATGGGTGTCGATGGTGGAGTTTTTCTTTCAGCAAGAAAACCATCCTTCGATGGGTGTCATGATCTGCCTCAAACCCAATGAGTCTCTTTAAGAATCTTCTCTTGAGTCAGTGGTGGTAAAAAAGATCATTCAAACAGCGTTTTTTGCCTCTCCACTGTTCGTTTAATCCTCACTAATGCTTGGTTTGTAATAAAAGGTTGGTTGGTGAAAGTGTTAGTTGGACTCCCAAATACTTCTGTGTCCTATTTTAAGAAAAATGAAGACAAGGAATGGGTTTTCCAAAGGAGATCTTAGACTATCAATGGAGCTTATTTACGGAATAGAGACTGGCCAATTAGTACCCCCTTCGAAAAAATCTTCTTTTTCCTCCCTCCCTTATGGATTCAATTCCATAGGCTCCTAGTGGATTTCTTCTCCAAAGAAAATGCCTTCATAACTGGGGAACTGATTTGGCTAGTTCTAAAAACTGATATCCAAAAAAGGGTTTTGTGTTCTGGGGTTCACTCCTTTCGTGCGCAAGTGGTTAACCGCTGAAGGCTAATTTTTTCATGGAATCTACTAAGGGCAATGATGGCTAGAAGGACTGGTGTCACTTGAAATACGAACATCTTCCAAATTTCTATTTTTGATGTGGCATGATTAGCCATGAGACGAACCCATATGCGTCACACAACGCCATGGTTTCTCATCAGAATGGTAAGAAAGTCCGTGTCAATGTAATGTGGTTGAACTCTGAAACGTCAGGTAATTGCTTCACCAGTTTATGGCACCTAATTTTAGGGCTGTCATTGATGAGATGATCCTTGAGGAAAAGAAGGGTAAAGCCCTTGTCCAGATGTCTCTGGAGCCTTGTTCGTGAGACCCAGTCACCATAATGCCATTTCTTGGTGACACTCTCCTCTAGTACCTCGCCTAGGTACCCTGACAATTGGTCCGTACGTTCTGTATCCTTTTATTTGGTTGCCCTACTCTACTTGATGGCATCAAAGTAAAGATTTTGTGCTCGCCACCTCTTACTAGCGCTGGTCAGAATTTTCCTAACAAAACAAAGAAAGGAGCACATGATTTTCAATCATAACTTGTGTTTGGAATAGTCATAGATGATTTTGCTAAGGCATTCAAGTATATACTCTCTCCTTTTGCCCAAGCAAACAATACCATGGCAAAAATTATCTCCTACCTCCACCGATCGAGGCCACCAACTACTTTGAGAACTCTTTCGTAATTAGAGAAAGGGAAGAGTAGCCGCACACCTAATTAATGTTATGGATTGCAAAGCCCATATGTCAGGCCTGGACTCTTTTGGGCCTAACAGGAGTGACAAGTCTAGTTTGAGTGAAGAGGTGGAAGCAGCTCAAGCAGTTCCTCAGCCCGTTCTTACATTGTCCCAAAATAGTCCTAATCATTTTATTGAAGTAGAGTTTATGTCACCGACTCATTGAGCAACCTGGTGCTGAATGGCCCCTCCCCCTCTAAATCCTTCAGGGCTAAGAAATCCTCATATGTCACCCCAAGATCAAGGCCTTGACTTGCAATTCAAGTACAAGTAGCTTTGGCTAAGAGTAACATGTATGATGCCGAGGTCATTGAATGTATCTCCTCAAAGATCCCTTTCTAATCCTCCAAGTCCACAACATCTGAAGATGTCCAGGCAGAGGCAAGCCGTATGGCACCTCTACTATCGAAATGAAGATCCTTGCTTTGAACTACCGAGGTCTTGCTCATATTTCAACAGTTAAGAGAGACATGGGAGATCCTGCATGAGAAGAATCTGGACTGTATTATCTTGTTAGAGACTAAACTCCAGGTAATTCCTTTGCATAACCATCACTTGGGCTGGGAGTTTCCTAATAGTATCATTATTCCCGTAGAATGTCTCTCGAAAGGTCTTTGCTTCGCTTGGAAAACAAGTGTACTTATCACTCCCATTCATGACAATAAAAATGTTATAAGCTGTGCTATTTCTTCAGACCTGCCTAGTCGTAGATGGATTATCTCTTCTATTTACAAACCAACGATCCATGGTGAGAAAGCTCCATTCTGGAATTTCATTGAGAACTTCAGTAACTCGATCCATCATCCGTGACTATTATTTGGTGACATGAACACTACTTTGGTAGCCAGCGATCACTACTCCAATTCTCTTTCCTCATCATCCTATTTTATGTCCTCCTCTTTTAGAAGGACTTTTAACAATCTGTCCGACTGACTTCGGAGGCATGGGTGGTGCCTTTACTTGGTGTAATATGCCTTTCTTTACTCCCCAAGGCTGTTCTTAGAGTCCCCTTGATAGAGTGCTCTCTTGTATAGATTGGCGAGCGTTTTTACCACAGGCTCAGGTTCAGATATTTCTAGCTACCTACTCCGATCATTGCCCTTTACTTATGGATACGACTAGTTCCAATTACAATCTATTTAGACCATTCCGGTTTGAAGTTACTTGGACAAACGATGTTAGAAGCTCTTGGGTCGTCAGACACGCTTGGAAATCTGTTTCTCATCCTAGACCTCATATATAGTTGGTTCGAAGAACAAGTCAAACTAGAAAGGCATTATAGTTATGGAACAAAGAGCCATTTGGTGTCATTCAGACCCGAATTAGAGATACAAGGGAAGAATTGGCCTCTCTCCAATAGTCGGCCCATCAAAGCACCCCGATTGCTCTGTCCAATATGATATGGGTGGTCCAACGTTGGTTGGAAATTCCTCTTTAAGAAAAAGAGCTCCTTTGGAAGCAGAAGGCCTAGTTAAGTAGTATAAGGAGGGTGATCGTAACACCCGCTTCTTCTACTTGAGCACCATCATTAACAGAATTCAAGACCTTGAGGATGTTAGTGTAACAGGATCTAACAAATATTATAGCTATTAGTTAGTTGCTAGTTAGTTAGTTAGTTAGACGGTTACTACACGTGGCCTGTATTCATTTGTGAAATAAAACCATACAATAGCTATTTAAAGCTGTATTGCAACCTATCAAAACATCAATAATAGAAAACTACAATTTCTCCCAAAGAGTTCTTTGAAGCTCAAAATCTCTCTTTCTCTTTTCTTTTTTCCTATCTGATTCCATTATTCTTTGTCGGTGCTGATCTTCTTCTTCCTCCTTATGGTTTGTTCCTATTTCTTTTGCTCATCCTATTTCTACAGAACTCGAGATTACAAACTTCTTGGTTTGGAGAAAACAAGAGCTTTCTATGCTTCGAGTTCATCAACTCTCACACTTTCTTTCTCTCAATCATCATCCACCAATAATATACAAATTTGCTGCTGATGAAGCTTGTGGTATTGTAAATCTTGAGTTTCTTGATTGGGAACAATAGGACCCATTAATTATTTAGTAGATGCTTTCCTCAATGACTGATAGTTTCTCAGTCGTATGATCAACTGTAAGACTTCAGCTCAAGAATGGCACATTCTTGAAGTCTGTTTTGCTACTCAAATTAGGGCCAAAGTCAGTCAATTCATGACTCAAGTACAGAATACAAAGAAAGGTTCTTTTTCAATCAATGATTACCTTTTGAAGATCCATGGACTTATTGATATGCTTAATCTTGTTGGTCATAAATTGAGTCTCAAAGATCACATTGATGCAATTCTTGAAAGATTACTTCCTGAATATGAAACTCTTGTTCTTACTGTGAATTCACAAACTGATCCTTATACTGTTGACAACATGGAATCTTTTTTTTGGCTCAAGAGGCTCGAATTGAAAAGAATCTTAATTTGCTTGATCCTTCACCTCTAAGTCTCAACTCTGTTAATCTGGCTCATACCTCTACTGGATCTTCTTCTTATGGATAGTTCAAGAAAATTACTACTTCCAGTTCTAGTATGTTTGGTAGATCAGGTGAATTCAATCTTGTTTCTAGGAATGTCTCTTCCTCACAAGGTTCTTTCTCTGGCCGAGGTCGTGTTCATGGTGGTCAATGTTGGTCTTTTGGCAAGATTGGTCACCTTATAGTAAATTGTTATTACAGCTTTGATAAGTCATTCACTGGTCCTACTTAACTGGTTTCATCTCCATAAAGTCATTTTCATCAATTTGCTGGTGACTTCACCTCTGATGATTATGCTCAGCTTGAGCACTTCAACCTTGGCTCGAATGGTCCCTCTGCAATGGCTATGTTGGCCACTCTAGAGACTTCTTGTGACATCAATTGATATCCTGATTCAGGAGCCACAAATCATTTTACTGCAGATGCAGGGAATTTGATGACAAAGGCTAAATTTAGTGATAGAGATCAAGTTCATGTGTGAAATGGTAAGGGCCTATCTATTTCTCATATTGGTCAGTCAGTTTTTCAATCTTTGTATAATCATAACAAATGTCTTAAATTGTCTCACTTGTTACATGTTCTAGAAATCACAAAGAATTTGCTCTCTATATCTAAGTTTATGCAAGATAATTGTGTTTTCTTTGAGCTTCATCCCTTTCATTATCTTGCTAAGGACCAAGAAACTCAGGTAGTACTTCTTAAAGGCAAACTTAAAGGTGGCTTGTATGTCTTTGATCAATCCTAAATTGCGCTCCCTTAAACCATCTCTCTAATAACTCTTATACCTCTTGTTGTAATGTGACTACATGTGATTGTATTGTTTCATCAACTCACAACTCTGTTGTAAACTTCTTCTACTTTTGGCTGCTCTATGTCTAAGTCTGACTGTTCCCATGTTATTCCCTCTAAGACTTGTAATATGTCCTTAAATAGTACCTTGTTTGATGTCTGGCATAGAAGGCTTGGTTATCCTTCTACCAAAATTGTTAAGCTGGTTCTCTCAAAGTGTAATCTTTCTCATGTTAATAAAAATGTTCCTCATGTTTGTGTTGTTTGTTGCCTTAGGAAGATTCATAAGTTTCCTTTTCCTCTCTTGGATATCGAATATGATGCACCATTACAACTTGTTCAATCTAATCTCTAGGGTCTTGCTCATACATTGTCTTCAAGTGGTTTTTCATATTATGTACATTTTGTTGATGCTTGCTCTCGCTTCACGTGGATTTACATGCTTAAAACCAAGTCCAAGGTGTTTTAAATCTTTCTCACTTTTAAGTCATTAGTTGAGCTTCAACTTCACCATTCACCAAAGGCCATCCAGACTGATTGGGATGGTGAGTTTAATGTTTTCACTGATTATCCCAATCAAAATGGCATAATTCATAGTACTTCTTGTTCTCATACTCATGAATAGAATGGAGTAGCTAAAAGGAAACATAGGCACATTGTTGAAAATGGTTTAACTTTGTTCACTCAAGCATCTATGCCCTTTAAGTTTTGGGATGAGGCATTTTGTGCTTATGTTTTTCTTATCAATAGATTGCCTTTATCTGGTCTAAATTTGAAAAGTCCACTTGAAGTCCTCTTTGGTTAAAAACCAACATATTTACAATTAAAGGTTTTGGTTGTATGTGCTATCCTAACATCAAACCTTATAACAGATACAAGCTTCATTTTAGGTCTAAGCCTTCTACATTTCTGGGATACCATCTCAATCACAAAGGAAATAAGTGCTTAGATGCAAATGGGAGAATTTTCATCTCATGAGAAGTGATTTTTGATGAGTATGTTTTTCCTTTTGCTTTCTCAAGTTCTATTTCTACCTCTACTCCATCCTTTTTTACCTGTGCCTTTTTCAGCATTATGATTCTTGCCTTCTTCATCATTTGGTTTTCCACAACTTTAAATGGTGATTCTCCTATGCCTTCTCCTTGATCCTACTGATGCAGCTCCTTCTCCTTTATAAGTAGACTATTTATGCCCTCAAAATGATGTGTCTAATGTATCTTCTTAGCCTGCTTTACCTCCCAATTCTCCACCTGTTACTTCATCACACTTACTACACACTTACTACCTAAATAACCATTAGTACGCCCTATGTTTACAAGATCTAAATGTGGAATTTTTGAGCATAAAGTCTGTATGGCCAATAAAGAACCAACTACTGTTGTAGAAGCCTTGGAGCAGGAATAGTGGAAGCAAGTTATGCTAGATGAATATCTAGGTCTTCTTAGGAATAACATATGGAGTTTAGGTGATTTACCTGTTGATAGGAGAGCAATAGGCTACAAGTGGGTGTTTAGCGTTAAAGAAAATCCTGATGAGAGAATAAACAAGTATAAGGCTAGGTTAGTTGCAAAGGGCTATAAACAAGTTGTAGGGTTTGATTTCATTGAAACCTTTTGTCCAGTAGTTAAACCAACTACTATTAGAATCATTTTGACACTTGCTTAGAGCAGAGGATGGAGCATTAGACAACTTGATGTGAATAATGCTTTTTTAAATGGCACTTTACAAGAAGAAGTTTATATGGATCAGCCTATAGGTTTTATGGATCCTGATAATTCCACTAAAGTATGTAAACTTCATAAGTCATTATATGGCCTTAAACAGGCACCCAGAGCCCAGTTTGATAAATTGCATACTGCTCCCTTGTAGTTTGGTTTCTATTTTGAGAAGTCTAATCGCTGCCTTTCTTTAAGCATTCTGATCACTCCTCTATGGTTGTTTTAGTTTATGTAGATGACATATAGTCACAGGAAGTGATATGAGGGTGATTCAAAAGTTAATTACAGCACTCAATAACATGGGAGAACTTGAATACTTTCTAGGAAGTCAAGTTAAACATACTACAAATGGAGGTATTCAATTGTCTCAATCAAAGTATGTTATAAATCTATTATGTAAAGCCAAGATGTAGAATACTAGAACTGCTACTGCTCCTTTGGTGACAAATTAGTTAACTTTGGAAGTGATACTATTAAAAGTACAAAACTATATAAAAGTTTAGTAGGGCTTTACAATATGTGACTATCAGAAGACCTAAGATTGCTTACAATGTTAATATAGTATGTCATTTCATGCAAACACAATTACAAAGCCACTGGAAAGCTGTTAAGAGGATTCTAAGATATTCGGCTGGAACCATTGACTATGGATTGCATTTACAACGAGTTGCAGAAACTGATTTAAACATTATGGCATATTGTGATGTTGGTTGGGCTTCAAACTTGCAGGATAGAAAATCCACTTCTGGTTTTTCTATCTACTTAGGCACTAATCATGTTTCATGACATTCTAAGAAGTAGAACACAGTGAGCAGATCATCAACTGAAGCTAAATACAAAAGTCTAGCAAGATTAGTTGTAGAGATTACTTAGATCCAAACATTGCTAACTAAAATTGATTACAAGAACTCAATGACACCAGTTATTTGGTATTACAACTTAACCATTGTTCTTATAGCAGCTAACCTTGTATTACATGCCAAGACAAAACGTATTGAAATAGACTTGTATTTTGTAAGAGAAAAAGTATTACAAAAACAAATAAATGTTAAACATATACCCTTTATAGACCAAATTGCTGATGTATTCACTAAAGCAACATCTAGTTCAAGATTTAATGTTATGAGAGACAAACTTAGAGGTTTTCTTAACCACTCTAAGTTTGAGGGTGGTGTTAGGATAACAGGATCCAATAGGTAGTATAGTTTATTAGTTAGTTGCTAGTTAGTTAGTTAGTTAGTTAGTTAGACTATTAGTACACGTGGCCTGTATTCATTTGTGAAAGAAAGCTATACTATAGCTATTTAAGCTATATTGCAACTTATCAAAACATTAGTAACTAAATACTATAATTTCTCCCAAAGACTTCTTTGAAGCTCAAAATCTCTCTTGACCTAGATTCTTTAATTCAACCCTTTTTATCGTAGGCTGACATGGACAATCTTAGATTGCCACCATCTCTTAATGATATTTGCCGTGTAGTTTTTAACATGGCCCCTCTCAAAGGCCCTGCCCTGAATGGGATTTCTACCCTCTTCTGCCACACCATTAGGATACGGTTGGTAAAGATGTAATTATTCCCTCTTTTTCCTTGGGTGATTTATTAGTGTTGGAATTAAACATGAAAATGTAGCAAAATGAACGGATTGTTGACCAACAAAAATTTTCTAAAAACTTCGTTCATCAGTAGTAGATATATAATTTTAATTAATAATAGAAAGCATTGAGAATTTTTACAAACCTTTTGAAGACTATTAGGGTGTCTTAACTTTCCTCTTTGACACCACGATCTTCCAATCCAGGCCTCCACACTAATAGAAAGACAAGTGGGCGTCAAACTACAAGAATGAATTAACCTCATGCTTTTCTGGATTTGCTATGTACTCAACACATGAGATAGTAGATCTTTTTTTTTTTAGAGAAATAACTCTCAATTTTTCTATCTAAGTACTCTGTAAAAGTTACGTGAAAGATTGGTCGATGAGATAACTGTTATCTCTATCTTTTTATATTTGAGCTCTTAGTTATTTTAATTTATTTAAATTTGAAATAACCACCATATCAGATCTATGGGAAAGGGATATACTCCATTATCTTTATCCCTTTTTAATTATTATTATTTTTTGTTAAAAGAAAATCATGATTACGTGATTCTTAATATATACATATGTGTATATATATATCGTTTCGAAATGAATCACGTAAAATGTGATTTTGTTTAACTTTTTTTTATATAATATATATATATTAGTTTATATGTTTAAAAACATAAACAAATAAAAAAAAGCGTAAACCAGTTCAAAACGTAAACGAATGTGTTTAATATATAAATATATATATTAATATATAATAAAAACTTATATATATATTAAAATTCAAAAATAAATCACATTTATTTAAGAATAGATTTTAAATTAAAATTATATTAAATAATCATGTTATTCAAATATTATCAATTAATTAATTTAAAAAACATATTTAACTAATCTCATGAGTTAAATGTAATCAATTAATTAACTAACTAATGTCAGTTAAATGTGACAACATTTATCACATTACATTATGTGTCATAGAAAACATTTTTTGTGCCATATTAATAACTCAAGTATGAAATAATTAATTCAAAATTCAATAATTCTAAATTAAATATGTATAATCCATTCTATGCATTAAATCTAATATAGTGTTATAGAGGTGGCATTGGGGACCTATAGACCTATAACCCAAGCTCCAATAAATTTGACAATCAATTAAACTCTTTAATTAATATGCCAAATTTATTAGTTTCAGTGTTACTCTACTAAAAAACTGAAACAGAACTCTTGAGATTATAGTAAGAATTGCTTAAAGAAAATTAGCGAATTGTCCATTGATATAATTATTATATATAAGTCAGTCCTCCATAAAAGTTTAATAAAAGCTACATTCTATTTCTGTTTTCCTCTGTTATTACATCTTTATTCTTGAGTTCTAATAATTCTCTAATGAACAGTTAATTCATAATCTTATTATAAACAAGCACTTTACTATTCAAACTTCAAATCCACTCAAGAGAGCTATTTTTTTAACTTCTATAGGGAAGGAATAGATTCCATATTCATATAATATTATTCCTAGTCATTTATTACATTATGTTTTCAAGATGCTAAATTATGATCTGTGTTTAGACAAATCTTACCATGCAAGTCAAAAAACATAATGTCATAAATAGGAGTCTAATAAATACTTAGGATTAAGACTGTCAAATATATGATCATCATAGTGATAAATTTAAATGCTTTATTTGATTATTAGAGATTCACCATTTATCTGGTCCAGTCCCATATAATCTCATTATATAAAGTACCTCAAATCCAATGTCTCTACATTAATAACCCGAATAAGACTACTTCATTCTAAATGAAATTAGACCGTACTTGTAATATTTAATTAAAGATCCCAAACTTTAATTAATTATTATGAACTATTTAGATTATTATCTCTAAATTTTATCCCTAAGCATGTAATAATTATATGCTGAATTTATAGTTACATAAATAATCATGAATTTTCTTGATGTTTATAAATGTATTCATAATACATATAGGCAACCATAACAATAATAAATGTCACTTTATTTATTTATTAACAATATGTACAATGTCACAACTTATAGGACAACAAACCCAACAATCTCCCACTTGCCCTAAAGCAAGTGAGACATGTCTCTAAGACCTAAGCCTTTCAAATATCCCTCGAAGCTCTTTGCAGGTAACATCTTAGTGAAAAGGTCGATGAGGTTGTTTTTTGATGCTATCTTTACAACTTCCACATCGCCTAAATGTACTATCTCTCTGATCAAATGATACTTTAGCTCTAGATGCTTTCCTCTTTTATGGCATCTCAGTTCTCTTGAATTTGCCACCACACTACTATTATCACAATACAATGTGAGTGGTTTATCCATGTTTGGAACAACTTTCAGATCATTTGAGAACTTACGGAGCTAAACAACTTCTTTAGCTACTTCATAAGCAACCACATATTCAACTTCCATAGTCGAATTAGAAATACATGATTGTTTAATACTTCTCCAAACTATGGCTCCACCACCAAAAGTAAACACTAATCTAGATGTAGATTTATGTGTGTCTTTGTCTAATTGAAAATCAAAATTAGTGTATCCAATGGGAATCATATTCTCATTAAAATATACCAACATATAGTTTCTTATTCTCCTAAGATACTTGAGAGTATGTTTAACTATCACCCAATGATCTAATCTTGGTTTCGATTGATCCTGACTGACTATACCCATCGCATAGCAAATGTTAGACCTTGTACACAACATGGCACACGTTAAAATTTCCACTGCAGATGCATAGTGTACTCGTCTCATGTTTTCTTCCTCTTGAGTTATCTTAGGACACTGCTCTTTTGAAAGATAAACTCCATGACATGTAGGTAATTTACCTTTCTTGGAGTTTTTCATCGAAAATTTGAAAGCACCTTATCGATGTACGATGCCTGAGACAATGCCAACAGTTTGTTTTTGCGATCCCTTAAGAGTTGGATTCCAGAAACATAACTTGCCTCTCCCAAATCTTTCATTTGGAATTGGTTGGCGAGCCATTTCTTTACATTAGATAATATGCATATATCATTCTCAATGAGTAGGATATCATCTACATAAAGAACTAAGAAGACCACCTTCTTATCTTTGATATACTTGTATATACAAAGTTTATCAATATTTTGATCGAAACCATAAGACTTGATCGCCTCATCAAATCTCAAGTTCTAAGATCTTGAAGCTTGCTTAAGTCCATAGGTGGACCTTTACAACTTGCAAACTTTTTGCTTTTGACCTTTGACTATAAACCCTTCTGGTTACACCATATAGATGTTTTTCTTGAGATAGCCATTCAAAAAGGCAGTCTTGACATCCATTTGCCATATCTCGTAATCAAGACATGCTGTAATGGATAAAAGAATCTGAATGGATTTAGCATAGCTACAAGCGAGAAAGTTTTTTCATAGTCAACTTTCTCTTTTTAGGTATAACCCTTTGCCACAAACCTAGCTTTGAAAGTCTCAACTTTCCCATCCACTCCTCGTTTCTTCTTGTAAATCCACTTGCACCCTATGGGTTTTATCCCTTCAAGTAAATCTACAAGTTCCCAGACTAAATTGGAGTATATGGACTCTATTTTAAGGTTCATAGCCTCTAGCCATTTCTCCTTCTCAGAAGCTTCCATTGCATGATGATATGTCGATGGATCATGCTTACCATTATTAGAGATAGCAACATGTGCTTCTCCAATTTCTTTGTAGCAAGCAAGCAGTCTCACAACCCTTCTACTATGTCGAGGTGGTATGACATCCTGATCCGAAGATGTGGTCTCCTTATTTTGTCCTTCAAGAATGGTTGTCAATTGCAGACTAATCTAATCAAAAAGTAACTTTCCAAGTACAACTTTGCGACAAGGTTTATAGTTTGTCATATAATCATTCTCGACAAAAGTGGCATTTGTCGATACAAATACCTTCTTTTCTTGTGGACTGTTAAACAAACCTCTCATTGTTTCCTTTGGGTGTCCTATAAACAAGCATACTTTAGAATGTGGTTCTAGCTTCTTAGTCTTTCCTTTCAACTCATGTGCTCTACACACCCATATATGGATATGTCGCATACTAGGTTTACGATCATTCTATAACTCTAAGGGTGTTTTTGGAATAAACTTGGATGGAACCATGTTTAGAAGATATACTGTAGTTTGTAGTATATATCCCTAGAATGAAGTGGGTAATGATGAGTAACTAAGCATGGATCTTACCATATCAAGCAATGTTCGATTTCTTTTCTCGGCAACACCATTCTGTTGTGGTGTTCCAGATGCAGTGAGTTATGATAGAATACCATGTTCTATCAAATAGTCCTTAAACTCAGTATCAAGGTATTCCCCTCCTTGATTAGATTGAAGAGTATTCACCAACCTTCCTAATTGCTTTTCAGCTTCCACTTGCAATTCTTTTAACTTTTCAAAAGTTTCAAATTTCCTTTGCATTAGGTACATGTATCCATACCTCGAATAATCATCAATAAATGTGACAAAATATTCGTAACCACTATATGTTTGTACATTCAATGGACCGTAGACGTCCGAATGTATTAGCTTAAGTGGTTTCTTGACTCTTTCGCCTTTTGCAAAAAAAAGGCCTTTTAGTCATTTTACCTTTAAGACAAGATTCACAAACTAATAGTGAACTAACATTTAGTTCTCTTAAATGACTATTCTTTACTAGTCTGTTAATTCTGTTAAGGTTAACATGACTTAATCTAAGGTGCCATAGGTATGTGTCATTATCAGAAGAAGCCTTTTGCTTTTTGGATTTTGGTTGTTTAACTTTGAATATTTTGGTATTGAGTAATGATTTTTCATTGGGCCTTAAAGTGTAAAGCTTATTTTCTAGATGCGCAAAACAAATATCTAAACCATTTCTAGAAATATTAACATAATTACTATTAAAAGAAATACTAAACATTTGTTCAAACAACCTGGAAATAGAAATCAAATTTCTATGAAAACTAAGAATGTAATAAACATTGCCCAACATTAAAATCCTATTTCCAAAATAAAGTTTTATAACTCCCACTGCTCTTGTTGAAACAATCGCTCTCGTTCCTACTTTCATCGTTTGTTCCCCATCGGCAAGCTCCCTTGAAGAACTAAGCATCTGCAAAAAAGAACAAACATAGTTAGTTGCCCTTGATTCAATTATCCAAGGTGAAGTATCATATTCAACTAAACAAGCTTCTAAAATGAGTAAATCTGATTTACCATTGTTATTCTTTTATTTGAGCTTCTGAAAATACTTTTTGTAGTTTCTCTTCCAGTGCCTAACTGCACCGTAGTTGAAACATTTTTCTTTGGGCTTCTTTTGCTTTGAGCTCTTTTTGTTGTTGTTGCTTTTGTTATTCTTACGTTGTCTTCCATTTTTAGACTTACCACTTCCTTCAGTTCTCTTCCTCTTCCTATTTTTTCAAGTAAAAGAGGACGGTTGAGCTTTTGCAACATTTACCTCATGTTTTTTAGTCTTTTTTTTATCGAAATAGACTCAAAGTTTTTCAGCTCATTTAGTAACTCAGTCATGTTATATTTTCATCTTGTTCATGAAAAAGTTACTCTTAAACTGAAGGAACATAGGGGAGAAGGTTTCTAAAATCATCCCCACTTGTGTAGCTTCATCTATCACCGCCCTATTTACCTCAGCCTCTTGGAGATAGTTAACCATGCTGAGAATATGTTTTCTGACCGAAAACCCTGCCTTCATTTTGGCATTCATTACAGCCTTAACGCCTTCATGGCATGCCTTTTCATAAGGTTTACCAAACATGTCTTGTAGAGACTGCATTATCTCATAAGCAGTCTCCATGCTTTCATACATCATCCTAAACACGTCAGACATGCTAGCCAAAAGGAAGCAGTGGGCATTGTTGTTTGCCTCGATCCAACGATCATATAATTCTCATACATTACAAGAGGCATTGGTAGCAGTCGGTGGAGGACATTCTTCTGTTAGGACAAACTTGTAATTCTCACAAATTAGTACAATAGCATGTTACTCTTCCACTTGACAAAATTATCTTCGGTTAATTTTTCATTTAAGAGAATAGCGATGATTGGATTAGACATTGTTGCTATGATAAATAAATAAAATACCATAAAATAAATGGTTACATAAACATCATAAATATTTATGTTTTGGAATGGTAAATGTGATGCATGCATATGGAAGAACACAAAAAAATATTTTACTAATTCCATGATTATTCAATGTTAATAAATAAAGTACTGCCGTAGGGTAGGTTAAATTATTTATAAATTGTTGAGACACTCTCAATTAATAAATATATTCAAAATATCTCATATTTTTTTATATTTGTTAATAACTGTTTATTTTTTGTCAAGATACAATTCACATATTAATTATATTTTTATAAGGGTAACCCACTATTTCAGATTTTATCAACTTAACTCAAAATTGCTACTGTAGGGTAGGTCAATCTTGAAATACATTATAAAATCCTATCTCTTAGAAGCCAACCTTGTTATTGATTTAAATAAACACCCTCCATAGGGAGGACGAAATCAAAGCGTGTACCGTAATCTCACGGTGTTGTGCTAATAGTGAAGACCGCAGATTATATTGTCATATTACCTTCTCCCACTGATTATTTTAAAATGATGTGCTTTATCTTATAAAACATCCTATGTTTCATAATTCTAGTAAATAAAAATAATTTTTAATTACTAGATTGTATTTTGTGTTAATAGAATCCCATCCTATTTACACTTAAATAATACCAAATTTTCTAAAAATCTAGATTTATTATGAAGTGTCTAAGCTACCCAACATTAAACAATTTAAAATTAGATAACTTAGAATTAATGTGAATTTTATCAAGTTTTAACTATTAAAACTAAAATCCCATTATTTGGTTGATTAATAAAATAAATCAAAATTCTATAAATGCCAACCCAATTAATTTAATTTTATTAAATTAATTATAACACATATTAAATCATTTTATAAACCACTTTATACACAATGAAATAATATGCAAGTGTATGCATGTCACGTTACAATAACTATAAGTGGACACTTTCTTAGATGACATGTTATAATGTATGAACATGTTATCATAATCATCACATGAAAATAAAGTATGAAAATAAATATTGGATTTTTGACTAGGTCATTTTAGATAATTAAATTACAACCTATAAAATATGAGGGAAAAAAATAAATTACAAAGGTCTTATTGTAATTATACATAATTTCTTACTCTAATTTTGGTGGATTTCTTCACATGGGTTACCATGAAATTTGATAGGACCAAGTTCTTAGCTGGCTAGCAGTCCAATTGTTTATTGAGA
The DNA here is from genome assembly GCA_946598075.1 of Artocarpus hirsutus. Lineage (NCBI taxonomy): Eukaryota > Viridiplantae > Streptophyta > Magnoliopsida > Rosales > Moraceae > Artocarpus > Artocarpus hirsutus. Next base: position 17,569 of record CAMOHE010046423.1, on the reverse strand, counting down.
ATAACCCAATTGGTATTTTCTTCTATATCAGTCAATATAGCTCCCCTTAATATCCCTTCTGTTCCAGCCAGGGCACAGCATTCGTGATGGGACAAAAAGGAATCCCTCAAGAACGCTTCTTGAGTGGAAGTGTTCACCTCATGATGGCGTATTAAAAAAAAAATTGCACTTAAAATTTGCACGTTGATAGCAGTATGCACAAGTTATTCAATATACATATTATTATTAATTTTTTTAATGTTAAAAGGTCATATAATGATGACACCCATTATTTATTGCATGTCTTTTTTATTTGCACGTTAACTTCAAGGTACTTCATTAAATATATTTTTTTAATAAACGTGCATTAATGAAGACAATAGTTAGCCTGCATGCAGTAGGTGAAGGAAAGAAAAGAAAAAATAATAATAATAAATTACAAAAATCTTATGTTTCTTTACAGGTTTACATAAATTTGATCTAATCAAATAGAAATAAAAATAACAATCTAAAAGGACTATATAATTAATGATTGAAAATCCATTTATTAAAATTATTCATTCATCACATGAACAAAAATTGCAAGAATGCAAAGTGCCCATAAACATGTATCATGAACATGATATTATCAAAATAAAATCATGTTAATTAAAATTATATATGTTATAACCCGCTCTGATACTATTTATTGAAATTAAATGAAAAAACTCAGTAGAATGAATGGATCAATGACAAACAAAAATTTTCTAAAAACTTTGTTAATCGGGAATAGATATATAATTTTCATTAATAATAGAAAGCATTGAGAATTTTTACAAACCTTTTGAAGACTATCAGGGTATCCTAACCTTCCTCTTTGATACCATAATCTTCTAATTTAGGCCTCCACATCAATAAAAAGATGAGTGGATGTCAAACTACAAGAATAAATTAACCTCATTCTTTTCTAGATCTACTATATACTTAACACATAAGATAACAAACATTTTTTTTAGAAAAAGAACTCTTAGTTTTTTCTCTCTGAGTACTCTGTAAAAATTACGTGAAAGATTGATCGATGATTTTTGACAAGTTCATATTATTAGTCATCTTACTTCTTCAGAAGTTTCTTTTTCTTTTTTTTTTTTTTTTTGGACAAGTTCGTATTGTTAGTAATCTTACGTCTTTAGAATTTTTTTTTTTTTGGCAAGTTCGTAATTTATTTATTGTAAGTAATCTTTTTTATCATCTGATGAAGAGATTTCATCGGAACTTTAGCCATGTTATATATGCTTTTCTCTTGCAGAGTAACAGCCAATTACCAAACTTATATGAAGGGGTTATACCTTTCATCTTCAGCAATAGCAACTGCAATGAATAATCTAATGCCTGCAGTAACCTTTGTGATGGCAGCCCTATTACGGTAATAAAGAATAAGCTCCGTTTTTTCCACGTAGAGTAGTTTTTGTTAATTACTAGAAATAAAAAAGTACGTAATCTAATATCATAAAATATCATCAATGTAGCCTCTATCACTTGCAAAAGAAAGATAAAACATATCATTCATCAATTAATAGTTCACTATTAGCGCATCCATAAGCTACTAAGGGCCCGTTAGGTGCGAAAGTTAGGACAATATTAAATAAAATAGTCTTAGAGGATTGAATTGTAATGTATAAAAAATGACAGGATTAAATTTGTCTAGTTCAATCCTATATTTGATGCTGTAATATTAGAGTAGTGTTTTGGGGAAAAAAATTGAGGTCCAATTGTTATATATTCTAAGCATTTGAGGGCAAAAATATTACTACTAAAAATAGTGTCACATAAAAATTACATTTTGACCCCTTAACTTTAGAAAAATTATAGTTTGATCCCCAATTCTATAAATTCACGCAAACAGATCCTTGAAAGTTTTCATATTGTACAAATGTGGTGTCTAATTTCATGTTGTTGTAAGAAATAGCCTAATCTCCTCCCCTCCTAAAGGAATTCAAGCATGGCTTAAATAAGAACTTATCCAATCTAGTCCACAAAATATTAAGATTTAACCCAAACTAATCTTTCCTAACGTTGCACACCAAACAAGTTCTAAAGGTAAATTTATTAATTTAAGAGTTGAATCAACTATTAAGTTAGAACATCTACAAATTTAACTTAGAATTAAAATTGAAGGTATAATTTTTTTAGAACCTTAAAAATACAATTTATACTTTATAAACTAATAATGCAAGGTATAAAATAGTAAATTATGATTGTAGTTGGTTTCAGTATGTTGTCCCTAAAATTGTTGTAGTGTTATACTTTTGTCTCCAAAAGATATATTTTTAGCAATTTAGTCTTTGATTTTTTTTTTTTTTTGGTTGGAAATGAAATTTAGTCCTTGAATTAATCATAAAACTTCTTAAAATTAAACTCTCGGTGAGGATCTGAATTAATTGCTACTCTTGTACGAATTGAGGCACCAAATTGCAAAGAAAAATTTTAAAGATGAAAGTGTCATATCACCGAGAAAAAAAGTTGGGGAAAACAGGGTCCCCTTGAGACCAAAATAGACTCTAAAACAGAAGGGGAAGCAAACACACACAGTTGCTACTCAATTGCAAGAAATTGAAATATTGAATCATTTTCTTATCATTGTTCCCTGGAATTCTCTTCAAAGCTATGTATGTATACATGGAAAATTTTACATGTTCCATTGTATAATTATAGACTGGAGAAAATTGATGTTCGAAGCTTGAGAAGCATTGCCAAGATGATGGGGACCGCCATGTGCATTGGTGGAGGCCTTTGCATGGGATTAGCAAAAGGCCCAAAGTTAATAGACAGAAAACTAGTGTCACCAACCAAGTCCATCACTGGAGAGAATTTTCAGTTGGGTTGTTTCTATCTCTTCATAAGCTATTGTTGCTGGTCGGTTTGGAATATTATGCACGTTATTTTGCTTCCCAAAAAAATTTATATTTAATTGTTGAATTAACTTTTCAACAGTCTGATATGCGATTATTTATGTTAAAAATTTACAGCGTACGAGATAAGTCTATTGAAAAATTAATCTAACGGTGAAAATATCATAACTTATCTATAGGACTAAACTACATGTATTATCATAAGCGCTCTTTTTTCCATCATGCGTTGCTGTGGAAAGATTACATATAAGTTTCTATAATTTGGAATAAACAGGTGCCGATTTCAGTGCTCTGCCCTGACGTGTTATATTCAACTCTTTGGACGTGTGTCTTGTCCACCTTACAATCAGCAGGTTTCACATTAATCATAGAGCATGATCCACAAGCATGGCGTATACATTCAGTTCTTGAACTTGGGACTTCTTTGTATGCAGTAAATTAACCAAAATAATATCAGATGACTTTTCACATCTCAATTGATAGAAAACAGGTATTCTTCCTGAAATTAATGGTTCATAACAAATGTTTAGACGTATAAATAATGTTACATTCCTGTTTAACAGGGATTTTCTACTGCCGTTGCCTTTTTCATTCAAACATGGTGCATCGCTCAAAGAGATTCCCTCTTTAGTGTAGTGTTCAGTCCACTCTGCACAGTTATTGGAACCAATTTCAGTACCTCATTGCTACATGAAAATTTATATATTGGAAGGTAAATTCATTATTAATTTTTATGTTATTTGTTTGGGGTCAAATCGTGCAATAATCTTTGTCACTTGTTGATGAAAGATTTAGATGTTCTGCCCCTGAGCCTTCACTCCTCGTGGAAAGAGAAAAGCTAGGAAGTGAGGGCACAATGGGGCTCCCCAAGGGGACTCCGATAGTCAAACATGGGTCATAAGGAAAAGCGAGCATAACTTGGAGTAAGTAACATCAATGGAGTTACATTGACGCTTATGGCGGGGGGGTCCTGGTGAAAGGCTTGACGGTGAGGCAAAGAGAAAGGAGAGTAATAGCAGTAGTGAAGGAGAGGATTTTATGCCTTAGTAGAGAATATTGTTTTGTGGGGGGGGGGGGCGGGGGGTGTGGTGGGGGGGTTTAAGATGTAGTGGTTCAAACTAATTAAAATTAAAATAAATATTTAAAATATGTCCAAAAAAGCGTATTAAAACAAACCAAATTGGTTTTCAAGATTAAAATACCAAAAATGTAGTTTTTTTCTTTTCTTCTTTCTCTGTTCACTCTTTCTCTCTCGTTTGTCAGCAACTTTTTCCCTTTTTCCCTTCCTTCCCCTCTCTCTTCTTCCCTTCTTCTTCTTCAGCCGACACCGCTGCTAACTAGTATCATTGCGAAGCCGTGGGATCGCAAAGCTCCCCTATGATGAGTCATGGGAATAGTACCACAATCAAGATCCGATAATTTCCCATAACTCTTGTCATTCTAGTTTAAGCCTCGCCTCGTGTCGACATTTGTGTCCAAGCCTTGCATTGACGTTCACCTTTGAGCCGACAAACTAGGGCAAAATGATGGGGCTCAGTCCCAATCTCCTCCACAAGACGATGAAACCAAAATGATGGGATGTAGTAGTTCAAAAGCCAAAATGATGAAACCCTAACTTGTAAGTGAGGGTTATTTATAGGGAGATTAAAGGAAATAACAGTTTAGTAAAAGTAATAAGAATTAATATCAAATATTTAACATAGACCCAAAAAAAGCATCTTAAAACAAACCAAATTGGTTCCCATGACTAAAATACAAAAAATACAGTTTTTTTTCTTTTTTTTTCCTTCTCTTCTTTCTCCCTCCACTCTCTCTCTCGTTTGTCAGCAAATTTCTCCCTTTTTTCTCTTTTCTTTTTTTCCCTTCCTTCCCCTCTGTTTTCTTTCCTTCTTCTTCTTCGACTAATGACCACTACTAACTGGTATCATTGCAAAGCTGTGGGATCGTAAAGCTCCCCTATGATGAGTCATCTAAATAGTACCACAATCGAGATTCAACGATTTCCCATCACTCTCATCACTCTAGTTTAAGCCTCGCCTTGCCATTGAGCCTCGCGTCAACATCTATGTCCGAGCCTTGCAATGATGTTTGTGTCTGAGCCGACAAACTAGGGCAAAATGATGGAGCTCAGTCCTGATCTCTTCCACAAAATGATGAAACCAAAATGATGGGAAGTAGTACTTAAAGCCAAAATGATGAAACCCTAACTTGCAAGTGAGGGCTATTTATAGGAAGATTGAGGGAAATAATAGTTTTAGTAAAACTAATTAAAATTAATATCAAACATTTAAAATAGATCCAAAAAAAGCATATTAAAACAAATCAAATTGTTTCTCATGATTAACATACAAAAAATATAGTTTTTTTTTCTTTTTTTTTCTTTTCTTCTTTCTCCCTCCACTCTCTCTCTCATTTGTCAGCAACTTTCTCCCTTTTTTCTCTTTTCTTTTTTTCCCTTCCTTCACCTCTATGTTCTTCCCTTCTTCATCTTCAGCCGACGACCATTGTTAATTGGTATCATTGCGAAGCTGTGGGATCGCAAAGCTCCCCCATGATGAGTCATCTGAATAGTACCACAATCGAGATCCGAGGATTTCCCATTACTCTTGTCACTCTAGTTTAAGCCTTACGTCGCTGTTGAGCCTCGTGTCGACATCTATGTCCGAGCCTCGCATTGATGTTCGCATTCGAGTCAACAAACTAGGGCAAAATGAACTCCCGATCTCCTCCACAAAATAGCTTGACAATCTACTCTTGAGAAGACAATTGACGATCTCCTCGCAATCTCCTTTGACAAGCTCTGGTCTAACTAGACCTGCTTGTACCAAGGGTAGATTCAAGATTTCAAGAGAAAGGTAATAACATAATGTTGTTTTCTTTCCATTAGTTTTAGACATGATATTTGCTTTAATTATTTTTAATAACCTACTATTTGCTTATATTTCTATTATTTATAGGGATTAAGAGCCCAAGTGTCCCAAAAGCTAGCCACTAAATATTATTGTCCAACCTTACCCGTGAGTCGTGATGAAGTATTTGTTAACAAATTTCTGAGACTATCATCTTCAATTGATTTTATTAAGTACTCTTTGGCAACTATTTATTTTCCTTTCTTTTCTCTTGGCTATTTAACTTTGACATATATTCTAAAACCTTTACCTCTTCATTTCTGATTAGCTTGGTAGGTGCATTTACTGTGATTGTTGGCTTATACGTGGTCCGTGGGGAAAATCAAAAGACAACAAAGTGACAACAAATAGTGAAGATCATAGACCAACTTTAGAAGTTCCAATTGATAAATCATCTGAGAAACCAAGTTGTAAAAGCGATTTGGAAGAAGCAGTTCCTAAAAGGGCAATTAGAGTTGGATGATCTATTTTCCAAGACTTTTGAATATCAAGTAAAGTAATTATGTGGCGATTAGTATCTTATCCAAGAGAAAACTAATATTACAACTATGATGTAGGTAAATCATATGTGGATGCTACCATTTGGTATTCTATGACCTAAAAATTTCTTCTCACTTTGACCTTACTACCTTTCCTTTATTCTCATTATAGCTTGTGTACTATCTCCTCGTTATTCTCCTCTTAATATTTAATCAGCATAACTTATGACTTTTCCTCTCACTACGCTTACGTTCTGAGCATGCATCTCTTGTTGGAAGGAAAAGCCAAAACGACATAGCTTTCCTTTATAACACTGTGGTTTGGTCATTGTAGTCATTCCTTTTCGTTAATTCCCCAGCCTTGTAAACACATGATTTTACCCACATGGAGGGAATATTTTTACCGTTACGAATATTTGTCTTATTTGTGATTATCAGCTTATTATTAGCTGTTAGGTCATTTGTGTTGATCCCTAGGCTGCCAATATTCCTAGGACAGTTGTCCCTTTATAGATTATTCTTTTCTTCAGCTTTGGCTATATAATGTAAACATTGTACAAAACATTCTTTAAGCATCACAAGAATTCGTAGTTTTTTTTTTCACTATTTTCCTTATTTGTTTTATGGTATCAAAGCTATTTGCTCCTAGCAATTGAAAATGGAAAACTCCAACCTTGAAAACCAACATGGTCAAGAAGAGCAAAATGATTAAGTTACTAAAAAAAAAACCGAGTAGAACAACATATTATTACGATCCAAAGAAGAGAGAAATGAAGGGAAGAAGGTGAAGAGAAATCAGACAAATTTGGAGGGAAAGATTCAGAATTGATTTATTGATTTTTAAGTATGAAGTACAGGTGTTATATACATCACGCGTAATGCATATAATAAATACACTACCAAGTAACAAATTTTTAACTATTCGTAACCAACTAGCTGACTCCAACTAACTTCTAACTGACTAACAGTAACAAAGGTAACTAGAGGCAATCCAATGGTAACCCAACGGTTAACTGTAAAACTCCCCCTCAAGATGGCATATAAATGTTCTTTATAGCCATCTTGGACATTAATGAAACTAGTGACGATGAAGATTAAGCTTCAATAAACATGTCTGCTAATTGATGTTGGGATTTAATTAGTAAAAGCTTAATGACTCCCATATTAACTTTATTACGAACAAAATGACAATCAATCTCAATGTGTTTTGTTCATTCATGGAAAATTGGATTAGAAGCTATATGTATTGCAGCTTGGCTGTCACAAAATAGCAAAGTTGGGGAAGTAATGTTGAGTTGAAAATCCTTTAAGAGTTGTTGAAGCCATATTAGTTCACTGATGGTTGCTGCAAGAGCTTAATATTCTGCTTTGGTAGATGATCTAGAAATCATGCTTTGTTACTTGGTTTTCCAAGAAATTAAGGAATCTCCAAGAAACACACAAAAGCCCATGACTGATTCCCTTGAATCAAGGCATGAGCCCCAATCAGGATCTAAAAAGGCTCATAATTGTAAGGAGCAAGAAGATGAAAAGAAAATGCCTTGACTAGGATTAGATTTGAGAGATTTAAGGAGATGATGTGTGGCCTGATACTTGGTTTAGACATGAATTGACTTAACTTGTGGACTGCAAATGTAATATCGAGTCTGGACAAGGTAAGATATAGTAAACATCCAATAAGGCATCTGTATTGAGAAGCATTTGAAAGTAGTTCACCATTAGAAGTTGTTAATTTAACATTGGGATCCATAGCAGTGGAAACAGGTTTAGAACCAAGGAAGCTAGCATCTTCTAAGAGTTGTAAAGTGTAATGTCTTTGACTCAAAACAATCCCTATAGCTGAACGAGCAATTTTGAGTCTAAGGAAATACTTCAGATGTCCAAGGTCTTTGAGTTTAAAATTTTCATTAAGAAAGGTTTTGAGAGAATTAATTTCAAGAGTTGATGGACCTATAATGATGATGTTATCCACATAGACCAATAAGGCTATAAAGGATGAACCTAAGCCTTTAGTGAATAGTGAATCCGAAGGATAGTAGTGATTGAGAGAATTTTAAGTACCATTGGCGTAAGGCCTGTTTTAGGCCATCTATGGATTTATGAAGTTTACATACCATTTTGTCTCCTTGTGTATTGTGCTCCCCTTGTCTGGCATAACCAAGGGGTAAGTCCATATAGACTTCTTCAGATAGATCTCCATGTAAAAAAACATTGTTGACATCTAATTGTATCAACTTCCAGTTTTGACATAAGACTTTAACAGTAACTAATTTGGCCACGGGAGAAAATGTATCAATAAAATCAATCTCTTCTTGTTAAGTGTAGCCTTTTGCCACTAAACGAGCTTTATGTCTTTCAATTGAGCCATCATAGTTAAATTTGATTTTATAGATCCATCTGCATCTAATTGTATGTTTGCCTAGGGGTAAATGTACGACAAAAATTTATTCCATAGCATTGAGCTCGGCCAACATAACTGCTCACAATTAGGAATATTGCACAGCTTAATGATAAAATTGGGGTTCATTATGTGATGAGAGAGCAAGAACAAAGTGTTTATGAGTTGGAGAGAGTGAGGTATAAGACAGGTAATTGGATAAAGGATGTGATGTAGGAGATGTAAGTGAAGTATGAGATTGAGGAGATAAGAGGTTGCAATGAAAGTCTCTAAGGTAAGAAAGTGGTTTAGTAGGTCGTGTAGATCTTCTAGGGAAAGGCAATGCAGGTGTGGTGTGGTTGTTGTTGATAGATGGTTTTGCTATCTGAGGATATTCATAGGAGGAGCAGTCTTGAAGTGGTTTTGGTAGAACCAGGTTAGGAAAGGGATCCACTAATTGGTTAGTGGTAATAAAAGTATGAAATGGAAATATGCTTTCATGGAATACAAGATCTCTATAAATAAAGATTTGTTTGGTTTCTACATCAAACAATCTATATCCTTTGATCCCAAAAGGTTGGCCAAGAAAGACATATTCGAGCTCAAGATTGAAACTTTGTGCGATAAGCAGACAAAGTAGATGCAAATGCAAGGCAACCAAAACACTCTAAAAGTAGAGTAGTTAACTTTGGACTTATACAATACCTAATAAGGTGTTTTATGTAGAATCAAAGGAAATGGAGTCCTGTTTATCAAGAAGGCTACTATAAGCACACAATCTCCCCAAAATTGAATAAGAACTCGAGATTGAAAATACAAAGCACGTGCAACATTCAAAAGGTGTTGATGTTTCCTTTCTACCATAGAATTTTGCTGTGGAGTTTTGATGTAGGAAAACTGATGTAAAACTCCCTTTATATTGAAAAATTCTATGAATGTCAATTCTTTAGCGTTGTCTGATTTAAAGACTTTCATCTTGCTATTGAACTGTGTTTCAACCATATGAAAGAACTTAGGAATTACTTCAGTTACATCTAATTTTTGTTTGAGCAAGAATATCCAAGTGAAACGTGTACAGTCATCAACTAAGGTCAAAAAGTACCTATGTCTAGAATATGTAGGGATGTGGTATGGTCCCCGTATATCACAGTGTATCAAATCAAAAGGAAAATGAGACATGTGATTATTTGGCACAAATGACAATCGTCTTTGTTTGGCAAGTGGACAAATATAGCAAGGATCAATACTTGAGTAATTGATATCATCACAGTCCAGTTGGTGCGTTAAAAGTTCAAGTCTCTTAGATGATAAGTGTCCAAGTCTACTATGCCAGGTCTGGGCTAAAACTTTATTCATATACACTGCTGCATTGTTGAAGAATTTTCCTACTTTAAGAACATATAAGCCTTGGATTTTCTCACCCCTAACAATCATCTTTTAGGAGATGGATTCCTAAATCATGAAAAGATCAAGAAAGAAGCTTACTGTGAACTAAGAATCAGTTGTAAGAGCACTGATAGATATCAAATTGAATTTGAATTCTGGGACAAATAATACAATCTTTCAGAGTCAACTTTGAGGTGATGACAATATTTCCACTAAGACCAACAAAAATTTGATCTTGATTTGGCAAGGTGATCATGCAACTTGGAATTGGCACTGGAGAAGTGAACATATTTGCATCTGAACATATGTGTCTAGCAGCTTTTGAATCTACTATCCATTTAGTTATAGATGAAATAACAAGATTTGAATGTGCTGATAGACATATACTTGTAGTATATGAGCTGGTGGGGACTTTTTTCTACTCAGCTACTCTAGAAGAAACATGACTGGATAGCATCGACATCAGTTGTTGGTATTGATTACTAACGAGATTTTGAATGAAGCTTTCAACAGATCCTCCATCTTTATTGACATTGTCTTCAAGACTAACTTGATTAGAAACACAATTGACAGGACTGCTTAGGCTAATAGAAGGTTAAGAAACATTCTTCTGTCTTGGTTTGAAGCTTGGTGGATATTCATGGAGTTTATAACATTTATCCACAGCGTGATCATGGAAGTTACAATGTGTATAGAAAGCTCTCTTTCTTCTAGTTTTTAAATCCTCCACCTACTTCATTCTCATGATTAGTGAATCTCTTGATATCATGTTTCATAGCAAATGCCATAGAGTTAGCAACACCATCACCAGCATTATGACTTGTAACTTATCTTTGCCTCTTTTCTTGTGAAATTAAGGAGAACGCTTTATTAATTGGTGGAATTGGATCCATCAATAACAATTGTCCTCTAACTTGTGCAAAAGATTCACCTAGTCCCGTAAGGAAGGTCATGATGTACTCTATTTGGTAGTATGAGTTCAATTCTTTAACCCCTTCACAAGTGCATTTTCCATAACTACAAACAGGTCTAAAGTTGCTCAGTTCCTCCCATAATGTTTTCAGCTTTGTAAAGAAAACACTTACAGAGTTTTGTTCATGATTGTGGTTGGCTAATTCACGACGGAGTTGAAAATTCGAGGTCCATTGCTTTGCTGAAATCTATCTTTCAGGTCCAGCCACATCTCATATGCAAATTCTTAGAATATAACACTAGCAGAGATTCCTTGGAAACAGAGTTCAAGATCCAAGAAATAACAATATTATTGTTTCGAATGCAGGAATTGAGGAGAGTCAAGTCATTACCTTATGGTTTCTTGACGGATCCATCAATGAAACCCAATTTGTTCTTCACAGACAAGGCTGCATCACTCCATGAGGCATAATTATCTCCAGTTAATGGTTGAGAGACGAGCAAAAGACCAAGAGAGTCAGAATGATGCAAGAAGTAAGGACTCGAGGGATCATTAGTGGCGGATTTGTCGAATGATGCATTCAAACTACTAGAACTCAAGGATTCCATGGAGGCAACTGGAACAAGTTGCAGATCTAGGAATTATCTTCACGAATAAGAATCGATCCAAGATTCAAGGATCAATTTGCAGTGGATAGCTCTGATACCATATTACTATCCAAAGAAGAAAGAAATGAAGGAAAGTAGGTGAAGAAAAATCAAAGAAATTTGGAGGGAAAGATTCAAAATTGATTCATTGATCTCTAAGTATGAAGTACAGGTGTTATATACATCATGCATAATGCATTTAATAAACACACTACCAAGTAACAAACTGTTAACTATTTGAAACCAACTAGCTGACTCCAACTAACTTCTAACTGACTAACAGTAACAGAGGTAACTAGAGGCAAACCAAAGGTAACCCAATAATTAACTATAAAACATATAGCTTAGCCTCAAACTTTCTCATCCCTACTAAGTTTCCTCAATTTTAGCTTATTTAATCCCAAAACCAAGTGATTTCCATCTGTCTCAATGAGAGCAACTACCTCCTTTAGAGGCAACAAGTTCTTGCTACTAAGAGGGGTTATGGTCTTGATGAGTATCTGTTGGGAATTGTCCTTGTTCCTCCCAAAATTCCACATCGTCAAATACTTTGAATCTTGTCTTCGTACTCTAGCAGAGACAAGATCAATTAATGGCTTCTTGGTTGCTAACTTCCATTAGTGAAGGCATCTTGGTGAATATGGTGGAAAATGACACCTCAAAAGCACTATGCGGTACTCTTAAGGGAGCCTTTGCCACTCAATCAAAGGCCAAAATTATGCAGCACAAGTTACAGCTCCAAACCCTCAAGAAGGGTTCTTTCACTATGCATGGGTAGCTTACAAAATTAAAAGCTTGTTGTGATGTTTTAGCCTCCATAGGCTATTATGTTTTAGATGAAGACCAGATTTTGCACATTTTGGCTAATTTTGGTACTGATTATGATCAAGTCATGGTCACTATTACTTTGAGGCCAAAGCCTTACTTAGTCAAAGATGTTGGAGCTCTTCTCATGAGCTTTAAACTCGTCTAGAATGAAGTTAGGCCATCAACATAGATGATTTTATGCCGTCTGCTAATCTTTTTTTCCAAAATACTCCAAAAAAGGGGAGCTCATTAAGGTATTTAAAAGCTCAACAACAATGAAGGACCATAGAACTTTCAAGGAGGCACAGGAACAAAAGGCATACTTGTGGAGGAAGAGGTCATAGGTGGAACAACAATCACTTAAGGTCTCAATGCCAACTTTGTGGCAAGGTAGGGCACACTGTTCAACATTACTACTATCAATTTGATGCAAGCTTTCAAGGTTTCTCCTCCATATAGAACAACGTTCACAATGAGTAGGGAAGCAACAATAACATCAAAGGCATGGCGGCCATGGTTGCAACTCAAGATGTCCTTGGTGATGCCAAATAGTGTTTTAGTTTCTAGTTATTTTAATATCGAGTTGAGGGATTGTAATTTTTAGATTGTATTTTGGCATGAAAAATTAGGTCACCCTTTAAATGTTATGTCAATGATTATATGACAAGCATAATTTGATACAATTTTTTTATTAATTTTTCCATAATTTTTTGCTTTATTCTTAAATAATTTGTGTTTTATTACGTAATTTTATGCGTTATAGGTGTTTAAAGGTGATGAGATGAAAAATAGATGAGAATTGAAGTTTTGAACCTCAAGAATCACATTTATTTATTTTGGAAGTCATCTGGGATCAAAAGTGGAGTTTTGGGAGATTACAGGATGGAATTAGCACATTTGAATAGAGTTAAGCACGCCCCGCGCCAAATTTTCACGCCCTAGTACAAAAGGATAGAGGCAGGGGTGTTGCAGAAGTATATTTGGGTGCCGCAACGCCTATATGAAAACCAAACGGCACCGCAGTGCCAAAAAGAGGGAGCCATGGCGCTAGGCGAGAAAAAACAAGTGCTGATGCACTCTGCATGTGGCCGCATGCACCTTCCAGCATCCCCACATGTGTTGCTATTTCCCACTTTGTTTTTTACCTAACTTGAGCCCAAAATTGCCTCTTTCACCCTCCAAAATACAAACCTTTAAATACCCACTTAGAAACAGAAAATCATACGAGTTTTTATTAGTTTTTCATATTTTCTTTAGTTCTTATTAGTCTTAGTAGATGAAGAAAATGAAGAAGAAAATGAGGAGAGGCTCTAATGGTAGCTCAAGGAATTTTGTCCGTGTGGAAAATTCTTTGAAGCTGAAATTGTTTATTTTCCTAATCTTTCTTTCTTTTCTTTTCCAATTATGTTAGTTTAGTTTTGTTTTGGTTGAAGGGAATTCAAAATCCTAAACATACTTTTATGATTAATTTATATAATTATTTTCCAATTTTCCAATTGAAATTATTTATGTTCTTCAATAATAATTGTTCATTATTATTTTCGTATTTTGTTTAGGTACACATCTAAATAGGACTTGAATTTAATCTATTACTATCTGATCTGTAATTGTCTTCTTCTAATCATTAGTAGCGAATTGTAGTAATTGATTATGGTCAAGTTTTCATATGATTGCATGTGGAATGTAACCTAGATTAAAATCTAAGCATGTGTGATTGTTACCTTGGTCAGCCTATTTTTTTCATCTTGATACTTCCAATAGATTAAATCTAAAGAGCTTGTTCTAGGTTGTTTAATAGAAAAGGGTTTAATAGAGTGTTTGTCATATTAAATCTATATGGTAAAGAAAGATTGGGATAGCAGAACTCATTGTTATCTACAGTTGATAATTTCAATAGAGAATTAAGGATAGTTATGTGATTAATTGTATAATTACTGTTTAGTGGTGGCGAATGACCTTTAACTGGTTTTATAATTATTGTTTAGTATTTATTTATTTTTTTGTATTTATGTAGTTTTATTAAATTAGTAATTTAGTTTATATTCAAAAATCCCCCAATTTACGTTAATTTTAGTATGTTTTAGGCATTAGTAGAGTCAAAACTAGTTAATTAGACCAAATCTTTTGCGCGAACGATTCTTATTCATTATTATACTTGACTACAACTACCCTATAAGTGAGATTAATTGAGTACTTCCCTCAAGGCTAGCCATTTTATCTGTAATCAAACACATCTAATGAAAAGTAGTTTAAATTTCTATTTTATATGCCAATAAGGGAAAACTTATCACCTATGTTTTTCAGATTCTACTACTGTATATATGAACCATCACAAATAATTTATACTGGACTTTGAGGGGCTTCACTAACTAAGTCCACAAATGGTTAGTCCTATTACGTAAGGTTCTATTATGTAAGGTTCATTGATGCATAATCTTAATACACTTGGTTTTATTTATTAAAACAAAATCAGAAGTTTTCAATGTATTCCTTCAATTCAAAGCTCAAGTCAAACTACATCAAAACAAAATTATGAAATTTGTTCAAAGTAAGTGGGGAGGAGAGTTCAAGTCATTAACCAATTTTTTAAAAAATCTAGGAATCATTCATCATCTTTCTTATCCTTATACACCAGAACAGAATGGCGTAGCCAAAAGAAAGCATCGACATGTTGAAATTAGTCTCACAAGGCTCGCTTATGCTCATTTACCCCTTGGGTTCTAGGATGATGCATTTACCTTAGTCGTCTACTTGATTAACGGGCTTGCCCACTAAATTTCTACAAAATAAAACCCACCTAAAGGTTCTTTTAGGGGTAAAACCATATTATTCTCATCTAAATCTCTTCGATTGTATTGTTTTTCTTCATTTGAGATCTTTTAGTGATCACAAATTGGAATATTGTTTAGTGGTATGCACCTTCTTCGGATATAGCTTACAACATAAAGGGTACAAATGTTTAGCTCCGAATGGCAAGTCATATATTTTCAGAAACACTATTTTTGATGAGAAATGGTTCCCTTATGCAAATAAAAAAGAATTGTCTTCATCTACACTTCTCAAATAATTTTTATAATGCTCTATGCCTGTAATCCCTACAATTCAACCAATTATGTCAATGATGCTATGGATCACTAGTCCCTTCTAAGAATCAAAATAAAATACCTCATGAAAGTCAACCAAGTGATATTCCTTCTACTTCTAAAAATCATGGGGATTCTATAGGAAACTGTGAACCTTTGCAAGTTGTTTCTAGTGTTAAAGTTCCTGCTCAACCAAATAAGAGGAGAACAAGGATATGTTCTACTAAGAATACTCATAGTATGACCACAAGGGCCAAAGCTGACATATTTAAACCAAGGTATGGTCTGTTGAGTATCCAGCTAAGCATAAAACCTCTTATGTTCTAAAGAACTTAAATCATAAAAATTAAGGGATGCTATGATACAAGAACATCAAGCTTTCGTGAAAAATGGCACTCGATCTGTACTACTGCACCAAATGACAGGATGATAGTAAACTGCAAATGGATTTTCAAGTTGAAATGAAATCCAGATGGAAGCACATCTCGATACAAAGCTAGACTTGTAGGTCTAGATTTTAGTCAAATTCTTGGTTTTAACTTTGAGGAGAGTTTTAGTCCAATGGTAAAACTTGCCATTGTTCAAGTGACGCTCTCTATTGCCTTATCTCACAATGGGAATGTTCACCAATAAGATGTGAACAATGCTTTCGTGTATGGGAGCTTGAAAGAAGATATCTATATGTGTCAACTACCAAGATTTGAGGTTGAGAATAAGAAGCCTATCTCATGCAAACTTCATAGGGCTTTGTATGGCCTTAAACAAGCTCCAAGGGCATGATTCGGTAAGCTAAAGATACCACTGATAAAGCTTGGTTTTCAACAGTCAAAGGCAGATAATTCACTGTATTTAAGGTCTCAAAAAGGCCTATATTTACTAATCTTGGTATATGTAGATGACATTATTGTCACAGTAATTATCTAGAGCATAAAGTTGAGAGAATGATTCAACTATTAAATCTAGAATTTTCTCAAATACTTGGACTTGCTGCATTATTTCCTTTGTGTTGAAGTATAAAAAATAGCCACAGGCCTATACTTGTCACAAGAAAAATATATCAGTGACTTGTTAAAAAGGACTAAGATTGAGTATTTCAAAGCACTGCCTACTCCTATGCTCGCTAGTATTCGACTCTGTAAAGTCAATGGAGATCCATTCAAAGATGGTACTCTTTATATGAGTATAGTAGGAGCTCTAAAACATGCAAGTGTGACCATACGAGAAACAACCTTTATAGTGAATAAAGTCAGCCAATACATGCAATGTCCCTTGAATAACACTGGAAAGCAATAATGTTTAGTATACAGTAATCAGTAGGAATCATATTCCTAGGAAAGTGATAGTAGGCAATATGATACCTAGGAAACTAATATTATCACGTTTAGTTGTATAAATGAATCTTCTATTAGATTCCTATGAATAACATATTACTGTTGGAAAAAAAATACGCAGCGGAATTTTAAAAATTTTAAATCAGAGTATTTTACAAAACATAAGTTTGACATGCTATATGTATAAATTAACCTGATCTTACTAACCTCTTACTCGTCGAAAAGCTCCCAAAAACAGTGTAGAGAAGTAACGTTCTAGAAGAGCCTCAACCAACTGGTCTTCTTTGCTATTCTCTATCCACGATCGGAGTGAGTGTGGGCTCACACGTACAGCTCTTCCTCAAGGTGACTCTCCTTCCAATCAATTGAGAGAACCCAAAGCTAGTGTTTGTGATTTGTGAACTAGAGCTCTCAGGGAGTTTCAGATTCTCACCACTAGAGTATCACTCTTAATCTCTCTATTGATCTTCAATCTTCTTGAATACTCATTAAACTTACTCCCTATTTATAGAGGTTGGGTCTAGGGTCATTCCTTATCAGATAAGGTCTCCAAAATTCAAAACAGAACCAAATTCGGGTCTATATCGGATAAGATACGCGTAAAAAAGCGTGAAAACGTGTGATTTTTACTTCGCGCATAGGCAGGCCAAACTTTTTCATAGGCAGGCCGAACTTTAAGTTCGGCATGCCGAACTGCCGAAATAAAAAATCACGCGAATCTTTTATTTTTCACCCAAGATTCTATAGGATAAAGCTCAGTTTTAATTCAA
>CAMOHE010046422.1:20056-42965 GCA_946598075.1 Artocarpus hirsutus | reverse complement strand
TGGTGGATAAGTTCAAGGAGAGTAAAATAGGACTAGAAGACGTCCCAGCGGTAAAAAACTTCGTAGAAGTCTTTTTATAGGAGTTGCCAGGATTGCCACCTGAATGGGAGATTTCATTTGAGATAGAATTGATGCCTAGATTAGCATCAGTTTTAAAGACACCCTACTGGATGACCTTAACAGAACTCAAGAAATATTGGACAAGGGTTTCATCAGCCGAGTTACTCACCATGGAGAGCACTAGCTTGTTCGTGACAAAAAAAGATGGTACACTAAGAATTTGTATCGATTATCGGGAGCTGAGTAAGATTACGATAAAGAATAAGTGTCCGCTACTATGAATCGATGATCTATTCAACAAATTAAGTGGAGTAGCCTATTTCTTGAAGATCAATATGTAATCAAGATACCACTAGCTTTAAATTAAGAAAGGAGATGTGGAAAAACAGCCTTTAGAATGCGCTATGGACACTGAGTTTCTGGGAATACCGTTCGGATTGATCAATGCTCCAGCAGCATTTATAGATTTAATGAATATAGTGTTCAAGGACTATTTAGACAAGTTTATCATTGTCTTCATAAATGATATACCGGTCTATTCCAAAACAAAAGAAAAGCATGAAGAACACTTAAAGATCCCTTCGCGGATTTTGAAGGAAAATTAGTTGTATGCCAAATTCTCAAAAAGAATTTTGGCCAGAAAAAGTATAATTTTTGGGGCATGTATTGTCCAAAGATGGACTAAGATTGAGGCAGTATGTCAATGGCCAGCCTTGAAAAGCATGAAAAAAATAAGCAATTTTCTAGGATTAGTAGGATATTATCGGTTAATTTTCTTAATAATTTGGAGTAAATTAGGTGGTGTATTACTTTTTTACTACCACTATGATAGTCAATTTTTTTCTCCTCACTTTGATCATATTATTTTCTCTAGCCAAAAAAGCTAAAATACGATAACATATGTTTGTTTAATGTTAATCTAAAATACTTGCGATCAATTATGTTTTTATACTCTTTAAAAATGTTACGTTTCAAACTTTCTTATTGAAGCGGCTTTTCACTTCTTATTACTCTTTTCGTTCACTTTTTCTAACATTTCTAGCCTATCTTAGCTCCACACCTTGAGCCCGGTATCTTGATTGCAGCTACTTTGATTTAGCCCGAGCCTTTAAAAAACAATGATGTAGAAATGGTATTTGTCAAGTTGGCCCAATAATTTGTTCAGTTGAGACGTGTGGGCACGTCTGGAGTTCAAGTTGAGTCTTTTGTTTTCAACTTTGCACTTTGCAGACTTTGAGCCCAAAAAAGAAAAAAAAACCCTTGTTGCAAGCAAGTGCAACCACTTGCCAAATACATAGAAAAAAAAAATTTTATTGTCCGACCCCGTGGGACAACTGGGAATGCTCTCACACACACACACACAGAAACGCACACAAACGACAAACATGCCATACCAACAGGGGAGATTGCCCCTCGCCGGGGTCACTTGTCAGTAGTTACATTATAAAGATAAAGGAGTCTTGAACTTGGATGAATGTTTTCAGCAAGCAATCTGGATCACATAACTTGTTTTTTTTTTTTTTTTCCTGCAAAAAAAAGAGAAAATCATAGACGAGACATTTGATCTATGAATGAGAGTTGTTCTACGTGACATGTTGTAAATTTTTAGTACAGATAATTATAAATTAGACTATTGTAAAAAAAAAATAAAAAAAAAATGAGCCAACGGTCACCGTAAAAGAGGACAACTCATAAGAATGAATTTCAAACAACAAAACAAAGCATTTTCTTTTCTCCCGTAAAGAAACAAGAAAAAAAAAGAGTGATTTTTGCTGCCTAAGGCTTACCCTTTTTTAACGTACTAGTACAATTACCAAATGCTGAACTAAGACTGCTTCCTCTCAAGTTGCTCTTCTAGGAAGGCACGCCGCCACGGTGTGGCGTGTGGACCAGTTTTGGATAACGATACTTGTTGAATTATGAATTTATAGCATCCTTGTTTAATCCATTTGTGACGGAACGGAAATGAGAAAACAGTATTTTTATCGGTTTAAAACGGATAGGGTAGAGAAAACTTCTCAAAGGAAAAACCCTCGATGAGAGAGAAAATACTCGAAGCTTGTATTTAATATTTAATAATCTAAGTCTAACCATTACAACTAGCTAGTGTGGCTGTTTATAGCCTTCTACTAAAACGATAACAAATGACTACTAAACTATACGACGTATAAAACAAATAAAGCTTAATAGATAAGCTAATATGAACAATACTGCAAATATAAAACAAGTCTACCATAGCTATAATTTTCCTGCATCAGTGTGTTTGAATAAATACTAATACTAAATAAATTAAAAAGCAAAATATTATATTTACAACAACTATTAATTTGATGTTCCAATAACTAATGCCATGTTAAATGCCATATTTCTCTCGCAATTTTAAAATGTAGTTATTTGTATCTTTGAAACATATTCTTTGTACCAAGCATTAATGAACTTTTAGTATCGATTTTTACAAAAAAAAAAAAGCTTCAAAATGTAAAAATAGTGAAATTATAATCAACTTTAAAATAACTTTAAACATTAAATTTGTCACCCACCATGTATTAAATGTAGCAAGAAATTTACTACTCTGCCCCAAAAAAAAAAAACTAACTTTTAGCGAATACGTTAATTTATCACTGCATATGCTCTAATTATCATATCACTAGTTAAATTATTTTTCTAAATAGTATTTGATAGGAGGAGAGAATTGGGTAGAGAGGTCTAATCTTTTGTTTGGTTAAAGAGAGAGGATCACAAGAGAGAGCAGAGGCGGAAGAATCCCTTTAAATAAATTATTATTAAATAATACGAATATAAAAATAGTAATTTTATAAATAACAATCATCTATTATTTCAACTTCCCTCTTATTCTATCAAACAACATAAAAAATTACTTAAAATTTTCTTCATTCTTTGTGTTCTCATCTCTCTAACTCTTTGCATTTTTTTTATTCCTCATCCATCATACCAATTAAAGCCTAAAAGGTTGAAAAAATCATTTTTTAACCAAAATTTTTAATTACTACGGTATAAAACTCACATGCTATATTTTTTAGTTTAAATTTTTAGTTTTAAGTATTCTTCTCAAAACACCCTGTTTAAAAACACCAACAACAAAAAGAGGAAGAATTATACCTCAAAAAAGAAAAAAAAAAAAAAAGATGAAGAATTAGCAATGATGGCATGCACACGGTTTTGTGAAATTTTAGCCGTCGTAACTCGTTAGTGCATTGTAACTCTCCACGCACACATATTTGTATACATATTTGTATGTATTCCTTTGCTTCACTTTTGTTCCTCAAAAAACTTTCCTGGAAAAATTCTAGCCAAAACTTCCCTAGAAACAACCCACCTATTCTTTGTTTCTCCCCCACTATTTAAACCCCAATCAATCTCTCATTAATCATCATTATCACTAATTATCTATCTTCGTCTTTTTTCTTTTTTTTTTTGTTGCCAAGGATCTCAACTTCCATTACATCGCCTCCAAACTGCAGTTCCAAAAACATTTTTTTCCTTGTTTTTAAAAAAATCATCTGACTAATCAAAACGTGCCACGTGAACATAAAAAAGCAAGAATAAAAAAAGCAACTACTTTAAAGTTAAAAAAAAAAATAGAGAGAGAAAGAGAGAAAGACTTCCAAGTCTTCCAATTATTATTGATCTCTTTGCCCATAAAAGCACAGTTCTTTGTCTCCTATCTCTTCCCGATCTTCTTTCTTTCACCATTTTCCTCTCAATCCCTTGAATCTTTGAGATTTCTGAGCTCGACCATTTGAGATACCTCGCCTGAGACCACCCTCCCACCTCCTCTACGGCGGCCATGGACTCCTCCGGCGGCGGCGGTTGCTGCTGGTGCTGCTTCAGATTTATATTCACCCTCGGCCTAACCACTCTCGTCATGTGGCTAAGTCTTCGCACCTCAAACCCCACTTGCTCCGCACAGCTCTTGTACTTCCCGGCCCTCAACAGAACCTTAAACACACCGAAGAACACCACGGTTTACCTCAACTTGAAGCTCGACAACGGAAACAAGGACAAGGGAATCTTCTACGACAAAGTAAATCTCACTCTTTCCTATCTCCGCAACATAAGCGATCCGAAAAGGAAGATCGTGATAAACGACACGTTTATTCCTGCGTTTTATCAGGGGCACAAGAAGAAGGCGACGAAGCCAGTGAACTTCTCTGCGGCGGGGCTGAACTGGACGGAGGTTAGGGAGAATACGCCGGCCTTTTTTAGGGTGGATTTGGTGACGGCGGTGAGGTTCAAGATCATGGTGTGGAAGACCAAGAGGTATAGATTGGTTGTTGGGGCTAATGTGGAAATCAACGACTCTGGTGTGAAGGTCAAGAAGAAGGGTGTTAAGTTATCTGCTACTGGGTTGAGGAAAAATGGGTGCTTTTCTTTCAAGATTGGGGTTTTGTTCAATTTCTTGATTTGGGTTTTGCTTAGTTTTTGGTGAGTTTTTCTTTTGTGGATCAGGGATTCAGGACGATTTTATTGTATTTGATTGTTTGTTGTGATTTATGTTTCCACTTCAGCGATGAGATAGTTCAGAAAATAGTGACCGACAGTTTGTGTGGAGGTTTTTTTTTTTTTTTTTTTTTTTTGGGTAAATGAGGGGGAAAAAATGAAAAGGAGGAACCTTGGAATGCAGATTTTTGGTGGCCAAACGGGTTGTACTGATTTAGTTTTTTTTTTAATTTTTTTGTTAGTAACTAAAAAGGAAAAAAAAAAAAAAAAAACTTTTGGTTTGTTTTGGTTTCGGATAATTAATTGAAACAAGTAATAGATCCGATTCAGAAATGTATTTTGTTGCTGGACTTGCTTGCTTCCAAGCAGGCTAAAAAAACAAAATTTAATTTGTTAGGCAACAAAATTCTCACGTTCTCAATGAAAAGTAAAAATTTATTTCAGCTTTTATACGCTACAAATTTTATAAGTTTCAACTTTTGTAACTAATTTTTTAAACACATTTATCAGGATCGTGGGCCTAGTTTTTGTCAAATATTGTACTGATTGGGTGTCTTGTTGTTATAAGAAATATATATATATATATATATATTTTTGGAAATTGCTTTATCTTATCTTCTGTAATTTTGCAACAAAAGGTTTGGTCCCACACCTATTCTTAGATTAGGACTCTGTGGCTTGTAACGTGTGTTTGAAAAATCAGTTAAAATTTAATTATAGTTTGTAAGAACTTTACACTGTATTAAATTTTTGTTTTTTATTATAGTATATAAAAATTGTACATTATAACAAATTAAACTTTGTTTTTCTAACGTAATTTACAAAGGAAGCCACGATGAATTTCTGGGTTAGCTCTTCATGCTAGTAAAGGCTTGAAATTTAGAATTTACTGGTCAATCACACCCCTTTTTATTTATTGTAATCTTTTCTCGCTTTTTCCCCCTATTTTTTGGTGTAACCTTGTCTATTTTGTTTTGTGAATAAAAAGCAAAGAGAAAACAAGAATTTCTCTCAGTTGGGATTGGAAAAAAAAAAATAGTCTCAACAGAAACAGAAAACAGAAAACACACCACCCTTCTACCATAAAATAGAATAGCATGGAAGTATGAGACAAATTATTGAAGACCTTAAAAAAGAAAAAAAAATCCAAAACAAAAACATCTTCCATTGTTGAGCATTCTTAACTAAAAGATAACAAGCAGGCAGAAGTAATTTACGGAATCTGCAATTCAAAAATTATTGTAGCGAAACTTTTATTTTAGCATACAGTAAAAATGCCACTAGGGGCTTCAAATTTTCTCCCTGCTCCACATAAACCAGATTTGAAATGCCTACTTATATTCTCAAAGAACTCAGGTGATCATACTGGTAATTCGAAAAACAGCCATTGTACTGTCTCGGCATTTATGCGGTTTATTGAGGAGGTGATGCACCGGTTTGTAGTTTTATAAGGGAATAGTATGCGCCATTACTTCCTAAAGAGATCAATTCATTGTGTGAACCTTGTTCTGTAACTCTTCCATTCTTGATGACAGCAATGGAGTTTGACTTCTGAATGGTGGATAGTCGGTGAGCGATAACCACGCAGGTTCTGCCGATCATCATCTTTTCAAGAGCTTCTTGGACCAAGTTTTCGGACACACTGTCAAGGGCACTTGTGGCCTCATCCAGCAGGAGGATTGAAGGGTTCTTGAGTATCGCCCGTGCAAGCGCAATCCTTTGTTTCTGACCTCCCGATAGCTGAACTCCTCTCTCCCCACAGTGCGTATTGTAACCATCTTTCATTCCACTGAAAAGAATACAAAAGACCAAAAACAGAAAAAAAGAATATGGGGTTTTAGCAAATGAAGTTATCCTTGAGACTACATGATTACAAAGTCACGTTTCTTCCTCAATCAAAATGCCTCGTTGAAGTTTTGTTTCCTCAAACTTGAGATCACTGACACATGCAAACATTTACTTTATCCGATGTTTAAATTTTCCTTTGTGTCAAGAAATCCGTGGCTATTACTTTAAAATTGGTTGCATAAACAAGCTGTTTTTTCTTTCTATTTTGTAAACTGCAATTTTGCATACCTTATAAATTCATGAGCATTGGCAAGTTTTGAGGCCTTTCTTATCTCAGATTCTGAAGCCTTTTCTGTTCCATAGGTGATGTTTTCACGGATGGATCCGGCAAAAAGTGCAGGCTCCTGACTCACTAGTGCAATATGGGATCTCAAAACTCTTAGATTGTAGTTCTTAACGTCTTGTTCATCTATGTGTACGGATCCCCTCAATGGATCATAAAACCTCTCGATAAGTCCAACAATGGTAGATTTTCCAGAACCGCTCTGGCCTACTAGTGCCACTGTTCTGCCTGCTTCAATCCTAAGGCTGAGCCCCTTCAGGATCATCTGCTCCGGTCTCGTTGGATATGAAAAGAAGACATTTTTAAACTCTACGCGACCTTTTATCCTCTTCTTGAAATCGAGCCCCATTTTGTTATCTGGGTCTATCTCACTTTTCCTATCCAAAATCGCAAAGACCGATTGAATGGCACTGCTTCCTCTGGATATATCAGAAGTCATACTTCCAGCTTCTGCAATGATATAAGCAGTGAACAGCAATATAAAAAATGCTTGAAAGAGGTGCTTTGAGGTTATCATTTCTAGCACCAATAGCCTCCCGCCGTACCAGTAAGCTAAAGCTGTGGCAGCCGTGTTAAAGAACTGAGAGCTAAACAATCCAAAACCCGAAACATATGACTGCTTAATGCTTTCCTTCTTGGGACCTCTCAAGGTTGCTACGAAGAGCCCCAACATCTTTTTCTGAGAAGAAAAGGCAGTAATAGTCCTGTGGTTAATGACGGCTTCACTTGCCAATTGACTTCCTTCCTTTTGAGCTTTTCGAGCTTTTTCTGCCATGCTCTTCATCAAGACGCTTCTCACGTAGAAGCTTCCAATGACTAGTGGCTGCACTGCTATCATCACAAGGGTTAGCCTCCATGTGAGAAAGAGACCAAGCCCATAAGCAAAGGCAGCACCGAAAAACGCTTGGACAAGCAGCGACATCCTGTCCCCGACAAGGGATCTTACCATGTTGGCTTCAGTGGCCAACCTTGCACAAGTGGCTGCACTCGTGTTCTCATCTTGATCAAAATATCCAATCTCAAATGTTAACAGCTTTTCGAGCAGTTTCTCCCTCACTCTTTTAGTCAACTTTTCTCCCATGACCGCAAAGTTGTAGTGTTGCAGGGTGTTTGTGAAGAAGTTGAACACGCCAATGCCTAAGAAAATGAGGGATAAATCTCTAGATTTGGACTTTATTACAGACTCATCCTTGAGAAAGTAGATTGATATGAGTGAACCAACCCAGTAGGCATTTATAGGCTGTACCGCCCCGGAGCCAATCGCCCCTAAGCATCCAAGTAACGCTTGTCCCCATTCAGGTGAGTTCAATTTTAGCAAACGCCATTGAGAAGGAGCTGGCTGAGTTGAATATTCCAAGTACTCTTCATCGCTTTCTTCAGCTGGACCATATTGAATAGAGTAGGAGTATGGAGTCCCCATAGAGATGGACATTGCTGTACTGAAGCCATATAGTGCAGGAGTGCCAGGAGAACTTGATCGGATACTATAAGGACTTCTAAGGGGGCTCGGTGAGACACTCCTTCTACGCAGAGGCATGCCCTCCATTTGATTGATCGGTTCATTTGGATCCTCGTTTTGTGCTGCCATCTGCTGCAACTGCACCATCTTGGCATATTCACCACCCTGGCCTCCATTCAGCCGCATCAGCTCGTTGTGCGTGCCTGATTCAACTACTTTCCCTTCCTGAAGAACCACAATCGTGTTTGCTGTTCGGATGGTGGATAGGCGGTGTGCTATGATGATTGTTGTTCTTCCTTTTGATGCTTGATCAATGGCATCTTGTACTACTCTTTCAGCCTGTGCGTCCAGTGCACTAGTGGCTTCATCAAGCAGTAGAATCTTTGGATCCCTCAAGAGAGCTCTTGCAATGGCAATTCGCTGCTTTTGCCCGCCGGACATTTGAAGTCCAAATTGACCAACCTGCCAAACCACAGTGATTGAAATTAGAAGAGCTTTTATCTCGTCAACTTAAGCAAGAACCACAGAGGATGTTACATGTTTGTGGACTAAATTTTTCAGATTTCCCCAATGGATGTTCCATAAAAATAAACCATCCAAAAAAGACAGTTCTTAGTTTGAGCATTGTCTCTGATTCCTAAATTCATTAAGCATGTAACCAAGCACAAAGGCCAAGAACAGGTTAAAGTCTAAAATGGAAGGCATCTATATGTTTGCTTACTTGAGTTTCATATCCATCAGGCAACTTAACGATGAAATCATGTGCATTTGCAGCTTTAGCAGCAATAATCACTTGTTCCATTGAAGCTCCTTCCTTTCCAAAAAGTATGTTCTCTTTTATTGATGTTGCGAAGAGAACGGGTTCCTGATTAACAAGGCCCATTTGGGATCTAAACCATTTTAGCTGCAGCCTCCTTGTTCTGTATCCATCCAAAAGTATTTCTCCTTCAATGGGGTCATAAAACCTCTCAAGCAATGCAATGATTGTGGACTTCCCCGAGCCACTACCTCCAACAAGGCCTACCTTCTTACCGGCCGGAACAGTCAAACTTAAACCTTGCAAGACTGGTGTATCTGGTCTTGATGGATAGCTGAAATAAACGTTCTTGAATTCTACTTCTCCTCTTACATATGACAAAGCCTTCCCTTTCCTATCTTCCGAGTCAATAGCCGAAACTCGGTCGATCATTTCAAGAACCCGAGTAGTGGCTGCTAATGCCTCTGTGATACCAGTTAAATTTGGGAGGGCACTCAAGACACTCCTGAAATGACAATAACAAATAATTGTGAATATCAAACTGAACTGGGAAATGAATATTATCAATGAATATGAAGTGGTAAAACTAAAAGAAAAACAGACAAAAAGATTTAATGTGGTTCAGTAATATGTCTACATCCACAGACTAAAAACGGAGAGAAATTACTAATAAAGAGCTCTATGAATGGGCTCCATATAAATACAAGCTACAATCACAAAATGATCCAAGACTTTAAATAAATAGAATTTTAAATACGATAGTTGATACAAAAAAAATTAAAACTACTAATGAAATTAAGCATGTGTGTGAGAGAGAGGGAGAGAAATATTAACTTTCACTAATAATAAAAAATTTAAAAAGGATTGAAAGAGGAAAGACTCACAAGCCTCCCATGAGGACACTGAACCCAGCAATAAAAACATGGCCACCCTGTTCTCCTTTTTGAGTCACCAAATAAGTCCCTACCCAAGCCTGGAAGCCCCAGCCAATGTAAATGACTCCCATGGTTCCCAACATCAGTCCCTTTGTGAGACCAAGCTTTATTCCAAATTCCAGAACCTTTTGGAGTGCAGAGCTGAACCTATTTAGCGTTTGATTCTCTCCGACATACGAGTATACGGTTCTTATCGACGAAAGCGCTTGCTCCGCTATCCCACCAGCAACTCCATAAGCTTCAATTGACTTCATGACAAATCCCATCATGATCTTCCCAAAGAAAAGCCCTGGAGCGATGAACATGATTGAAAGTGGTATAGCTGCTAACGTGAGTCTCCATGAAAGTGTGAAGGCAAATATGTGGCAGAAAAGGAAGGTTGACATGTAAGCCAGACAGTCAGGGATCTACAACAGGAAAGAATGTAATTTTATTACAAGCATAGCCACAACTAAATGTCTCAAGTTTTTCAATTCATCTTGACTTTGATCACTATGTTTTGGTGCATTAGATTTCTGCTTGGCCATTTGTTCTGTTGTGCATCTCTAAAATTAAATTCTGGGAACATTTGATTCTTGGGCATTAGGCTTATGTACAAAATACGTGCACCTTTTTATCTACGATAGGAAATCTCTATCGGTAGTACACGTTTCTCAACGTTAGATATAGTCAAAAATTCTATCGAAATGAAAATCTAAGAGCTAATAGAACGTGACAAAAATCTGACGGCTTAAAACAGTGTTCTTTCAGTAAATTCATGCCCTACCAAATTATTCTCGTATTTTTTAACTGGGTTTGAGAAAATTTGAAGGAAGGTGTCTTTGAGGGCATACCTTTTCACATAGAGCAACTTGGACTGCATTTGCATCAGAGGATATGATTGACACAACTTGGGAAGTTGTTGAAGAACCAGCACTTTGGGTGTCAAAAAATCCAACTTCTTGTCTGAGGACAGATTTCAGATATTCTGTTCTCATCTTAGAAGTCTGCCTCTGTGCAGTTCTTGTCCAACAAACTCCCTCTGCAAAAAGTAAATGTCAAAGCAACATAGTCAGGTCCTTGTATTTTAATATTTTCTAAAATTTTTTATTTTTTTTTTTAATTTTTGTATGTATCTTAAAATGGATTAAATTGCAGCAACTTACCAACAAAGGCAGAAAGTCCAACTCCAATTGCAGCATAGAGAAGTCTAAGTGCAAACTGGAAAACAAGAATCATAAGGACAGGAAATTTACACACTGCTTTAATGTAGTCAAAGACCATTATTCAATGATTAGATATCCAGATCAAATGAAATTCACGAAACAGTTGCATATTAGATATTTGATAGTCTTAAATTTTCCCATTACTACATGTTCTGCAGGCCATTTCACAAAAACACCCTTTGTTCCAAAATTTTTTACTGCTTTTTCTCTTTCTCAAAAACAAGGCAACACATAAGTCTTCTAATCTTGAGTATTATTGTGAGGAAAATAAAAAAATATACAACATTTTTTTTTTTTTGGCTGTTTTTGGGGGGCTATGCTACATGCTTTTAAGAAGTGGAAGTCCATTATTTTTTTTTCAATAAATTTACTATCCTTGGGACTTGTACCTAGAATCCAATACATTATAAACAACTTATACACAAGATATTTTGAAAAAAAGATTAAAGAAAATTTAAAATTAAGTAAATGACCTCTTTTTTTTTTTTTGCACCAAAAAAGGGCTTTTTCTGAGCACCAAAACTGCTCCAGTTTTTTTCAGAGAAAAAAGAAAAAGGATTGTATCGAGCAAAGGGACCTAACTAGGGTGGAAACAAAAAAAACTGGAACTGTTTTAATGCCCAAAAAATTAGTTTTTTTATGCTCAAAAACAAAAAAAAACAAATAAAAAAAAAACAAAAAAGAGGTCATTGACTAAATAAATTTTTTTGAAAAAGTCATTTTTCAAAAACTCCCTTATACACGCACTAAACACCAATTGAGCTACCCCAAATTGACAAAGTCCATTATTCAATAAGAAAATCACAAAATTATATACTAATAAGAGCTTTAGTAGTTCATAAGTTTCTCCTTTACAACAAAGAAACAGAACAATTTATGGTGAGATATCCTGCATGTCATATAACTAACCCTCTTCTTTTGCTCCCAAAAGTGTTTTCTTTCCATTTAAAAGAAGAAAAAAAAAGTGTTTTCTTTCCTTTTTTAGTCTTCAAATATGTCCTCTAAACTTGGGTATTATTTTGAGCAATTTCATAGCTTACCTTGTCTACATCATCATTGGTGAGAGAGCCATTGTCACTTCCATATGAATTGATAACATCACTAAGAATGTACATCGTGAGAGGATTCTGCAAACCATCACCAAGACTTCCCAAAGTCCCAAACAACATCAACAACATGTCTATGCCATCTGCATAACGGAACATGCTATTTTTCATCCCCATTTTTCCCAACATTGTTTTGCTCTTTCTACCCATAAAAGGGCAAAAGTCTTGCAACTCCAAACACCCTTTATACAAAATTTATTACCCTTTTAACCCAATTGAACAAATATTTATACAAACGTTTCTCAAGCATCTTAGAACAGATTATGTTTTTTTATTCATATCTTGTCGTTTTCACAAATAGGCAGTGCCAATTCCAATGCCAAGTGGAATAAACTAATTGGTTTTTTAAAAAAAAAAAAGAAAAAGAAAAAAAAGCCGGCATCCTTTATATGCCTTTGTAGGCCATGAATGTATTAGTGTTTTGTTTTTATATGTACGAGCAACTAGTAACTTTGCCGGGTTAATCGTTAAATGACCTTTCTCTTTTGGTTGCTCTAATACTGTTTTTTTTTTTTTTTTTTTGTCTTCATGTAGCTCCTACCATCACTTGGAATGATTCTCATTTCTTACTCTTGGAAGTATGTCTGTAGGTTGAATCTAAATCAAATACACTAACATTAAAGTGAAGGGCCATTTTCATTTTGGTCCCCAGGGATCAGGGCTGCATCACCTTGGTCCCCTGACACTTTAAATGACATAAAATTTGGCCTCTAAAGTCTCAATTTATGACGTCAAACAGTCCTTTCGTCTTCCAAACATTAAATTTTAGATTTTTAATGTTTGGTATACATGGGATATAAATGACATGCAACTAAGAAGTCATTGAAGAGAAAGTTGCTTAAATTGCATGTGTTTGAGACTAAAACGGATATGATCAGTCTAAATTTAGAGCTCAGTGAATTTTTTTTAAATCTTGCAGCTCCCTTCATGAAGGTGAAAGAGGATTTTTTTTCATAATTTAACTTGTTAATTACATATCACATACATCCTATGTGCACGGATTCTTAGAAATTTAAGATTTGAGAGATGAAAAGAGTGCTAATAACATGTATCAACACTTCAGGCCTAATGTGTACAATTTTAAATGTCGGAGTTCAAAATGAAATGACCCTAATTCCTTAAAAGGTTAAAAATGAAAATAACCCTAAAGTGAAAATGACTGGGTTTTAGCATTGAAGGCAATACATAAATGATTGGTACAAGTTTTCTTTGTGTCCTTTAACTAGTTGAATAGGCCAGAGTCATGTATTCGTCCAGGGTCTAATCTGTGATTCTAACTTTATGGTTGTTTTTTTTTTTCCATTTTTTTCAGTACCATGCCTCGGGCCTGCATTTGAAAATCCTGCCACAACATGAAAAAACAGATGGCTTATGTTTGGGGGAAAAATTCATATTAAAATGATTGGATCATTTAGACTCTCTCTCTTAAGGGTATCCCACATTTGTTTCCAAAGCTAATTGTTTTTTTATACATGTCAGCTCTCAAAAGGCGTCATTCTGGTTTTGTTTTTTTAAACGATGATCAAAGGCCTAGTTTTCTTATAATGGATTTTCTTACGTTTCGTTCTCTTAAGTGGGTCCTTTCAAAAATAAAATAAAATAAAATAAATTCCCTTTAGTGGGGCCTTATTGGCTCTTGTGATTGCCTTGTGAAAAGCTTGGAACCAGTCTTGGGTGTCATGTAATCCGGCTATTTTTTTTAGATGACATTAATTAAACTAATAGGATGTATAGAAGACTAATTCAAACTAATGATTTGAATTATAAATAGTGTAAAGCTTTCATAAGCTTTATATATTACAGTTTTCAAACTTAAACTGATGGTTTAAACTACTTTCTCAAACACCCTAATAAAATTGTAGTAACAATCTTTTATTTTCATCTATTTGTATTGTTTTCCCTGTTGAAGTGCAGTAGAATAACATTTGAGTTGGAAAACTACAATGTTAATTTTTATGCTAATTTTAGAACATATTGTATTGATGGCAAATTTAAAACAACGTATAAAATATGCTAAATTTTTAGTATTTTGATTATTTTGGTTGGTTTATTCATATTTTTATTCAATCATTATGACATTGACATTCTTAAATTATTTTAAAATTGCATGTTTGTTAATATATTGCTTCCAAAGTTAATGATCAATTAAAAGTTTACCGTATGATTTGATCTTGACAAAAAGTAATATAATATTTGAAAATAGGGTTAGAGCACAAATAAAAATAACGTATTAATCAAATACGTCATTTTGTGTCGGAGGTAGTTTCTTTAGTAGATTGTGGCTTTGTTTACCCAACCTTTCCTTTGTCTAGTTTCTTTCTAAAATCTGACATTGACATGTCATTTTGGCATCACATTGAGATACTCATGGTTTACTTAGAAATTTTCAGCAATCTGATGAACGGTTAAGCTAATGTTATTAGGGGTGTGCTTCGTCCAGTCTGCTCCTAAACTATTAGGTTTCTAGATCGTACCGTTTTGAATGTTTAGAAAAATATATATATATATATATATAGATATATATACACACATATATATAATTCAAATCGAACCGTTTTATACAAGAAAACCATACCAAACTAAATCGTTATAGAACTATTGGGTTCAGTCCAAACCGTGGTTTGAATCTTTTAATTGAGTTTTCAAAATTTTTTTAAAAGTACATGTTTACATCATAGTGTTATTATTGAAACTCCAAAAGTACAAAACATGATAAAACGGATATCTTTTCAACATATATATAGTGAGAGAGAAAGAAAGATATACAATATACATGCACATGTTATTTATTATGAAGATAAAAATATATTATGTATAAATCTAAACAGTTTGTTACAGTTTAGACCCTTTTCAAATTTCACATACTGGATTAGATAATTTTTATAATAGTCCAAGATGTCGATCCAGTTATGACATAGTATAAGATTGGCGGTCTAAAAGTTGCCAGATTAATTCAGTCTAAATTTCGGCAATCTAAAAATATGTGGAAATAAAATTACCATTCAGTATCGGTTTTAAATTTTGAGACGAAAAAGAGAGTCAAGTTACAAATTGGGCTGTTCAGCTCAATTTAAACTACTAGTTTAGTTCAAATTAATTAATGCTTCACCAAAGCCACTTAAACTGGATCAAATAGACTGAACCAGTGAACCTAACACGCCATAACCCAAACTACCCTAGCTTCTCAAGCCTCTAATTTACATGACGTTTGTGGGTTTGATAAATCACCAGCATACCATGCTAAAATTAATGCTTGAAGTTTCAGATTCATCTTCTCTATTAGCAGTACTATTACTAACAAAACCAAGAGATAGGCTTTAAACATTTTCAGATTTTAGATGCCCCAAAATAAGCCTTACTATGTAACATCCAAGCATCCACAAATTGCAAAAGAAAAAGAAAATGGTGAAAAGACAAAGTAAAGGATATATCAAAGACAAATGGGAGTTTTCAGGCCACCATAAAACCATAACAAAACAACAACCAGTTCACAAAGTTCTAAAGGCTAAATCACAAGCCAAACAAACAAAAGGTCCTAGAGATATAACTTAAAGATGCAATTTAAATGAACAAAAACCAGGAAAGATAGTTTCGCTTTGAACTAAGATCGATATTCGAGAATCTAACTGTTCTCATGCTGGAAAGTCTTGCAGGGTGCCACCCTCATGAACAAGAATCAAATCTCAGGACCCATAATTCCATCACCTGCTCCAAGAAATTCAAACGAAGATTAAGAAGTTATTAAGCTAAAAAAATATATATCACTTCGTTCAAACTAGAAGCATATCTGCTTAATATATAACAAAAGCTTTAAGGCTCTTCAAGGAAAGCGACCCCTAATATA
The DNA here is from genome assembly GCA_946598075.1 of Artocarpus hirsutus. Lineage (NCBI taxonomy): Eukaryota > Viridiplantae > Streptophyta > Magnoliopsida > Rosales > Moraceae > Artocarpus > Artocarpus hirsutus. The sequence continues at coordinate 27,007 of CAMOHE010046422.1, read as the reverse complement.
TAATCATGTGCTCTAAACATGGGACAAATTAGAACTAGACCAAAAAAGAAGGTTTCAATACTTACATGGAAGAAGGCTTTCAGTATAAGAAAAGATAGCAGGACAGTTCCTGTCAATTGCATCCGCAAAATCAAGTTCTTTCCAAGTCCTGCATCCGATATCATACAAGTAATAATGCTCTGTAGTTATTATAAAGATCTCGTTCTTCCTCCCCGCTGCAGCATCAGTATCTTCGATAGTCGAGTAGGGAATGTAATCACTACATTTCCTATCCCAATAATAATCCTCACTGTTGTACTTGAGAAGCCAGATATCCATGATGAGATCATCATCATAAATAGCAATTAAGCACAAATGCTCATCTAGATTTACCAGAAAGGCATGCTCAGTAACTTCTTCAGGAAGTTCAATTACTCGAAAATTTTCCTCCATGTCAACCGATAGAATTGACCCTGCAGTCCTGCGATCTTCTTCCGAAGGTAGAAACCAGTAGACTTTTCCACCAACAAATACGTTGTGAGAATGCATGGGGAATCCCAGAACAGAACCTATGCCTCTCCAGGCTCCAATGCTTGGCGAGTAAACCTCACACTCGGGGCGGAGATCCTCAGATTCAGATTGGGGATAGAAAATACGAAATACCTTGTACTCGCTTTGTCCAAAGGCAACTCCAACTACCGGTTCCTTTTCGGAGGAGCTACCGGAAGGAAGTAAATGGACTTCACGAGTAGCAGGATTGCATATACGGATTTCCAAGTCTGTCAAGACCACATTGGTCATTTCAGAATCCGGAACCCAGGGATTGTTTATGAAGCATACCAGGCCATCATACGAACATATCATACTAAGGAAAGAAAGATTTCTACAGCCTGGAAGAGTGACCTTTTCAGTCATTGTACCGTCAGCATTGACCATGTACACATTTGTGACCTCATCCATATATGGGTAAAGTATAAAAGTTGGTTCCTGTTTGGAAAGGCTCAATTGCTTTTTTGTAAAACTCGGAGAGCGTATCACGCTACGCCAACGGTTAGAAACAGCTTTAAAATGCAAGAGGCTTTTAACATTAAACCTTAAAAAATAATTATCAAGTAGATCTCTTAAGTCTTCAACATTATACCAAGTGGTCTCGCTCTTTCGCATACACTTTGCAAGAATTCTGTCCATCCTAAGATTTTCTCAATGGCTTTTTCAGAGAAGCTTCTACCGCTGCACTTGAAAAGAATCCTAAATGAAACTGATCTGCATTATGAAGAAGAGATCAGAATTATTCTCGTGGAAAACAATCGTTACACAACTAGAATTTACGACTAAGGCTTTGCTGCAGAGAATTAGGAAAGAATGACACATTATTTACAAAGAGAGAATGTTAACGAGAATTTTAGTTCCTTTACCAGTGGACCTACAATCCAGAGCACATTGTCCCGCTTTGTCTCATTCTAAACAAACAATAATTTTTCTTGAATAAGAATTTGTTCCATATTTTTTTCGTAATTTTGAGTGACAAATCACCGATTCTGTTGTTGTATGAATTTAATTGAACAATTACAGTCATCTATTTAACACTGCCTAGCACATATCATCGTAAAGACAATCACTCAAAAAAATCACACCAAACGAAAACTCTACATCCATCTTATACAGGATCGAGAAAATATTAATATCATTTCAGGATTGGATAGATTTATACATGATCTAGCAAAATTGAAACCCTTGTCACAAACAGGTACCCTAATACACAAACAGGTACCCTAATAAATTACTAAATCAAAACTTGTATATGTTTGCATCCAAAGAACACACAGGAGTAAGTACATATTCTAAAAATATATCAATACTGCTATCTATTGATGCAATCTCACACAAACTTTTGGAATCAAAACGCTTATCTTTCATCAACAAACATATGTGTAATGCATAAATGATAGATGAAGTACTGAACAATGAAAGGACTATTAGAACTACAAAATGAAAATCGCAAAACAAGAAGGAACTCACCGAGCAATGAACCCTCAGATGACCCTTCAGAGGGAAATTGGAAAATAAATAGTGAATAAACAAAGAGATTTCAGAAACATATAAAGCTCATCGACAGCCAAGAAATGTATTCGACCTGAGAATCAAGGCCTTTAAACATTGCAACAAGTGTACGGTGAAATGTAATTCGATGGGAGAAAATCACGAGGAAACAAAACCGCAGCGCTTTTATTTCCCCTTCTGGCACAGTAATGAGGTCTAGATTTGACAATATCCTAATTGTAAATTTTATAAAGTTTCCTACCATTTCTGGAAGATAACAACAAATACCTACAAAGTCAATGACACCGCAAGAACATTTTCATGCGTTTTACTAATACGACCCACTAGTCGACACCAAAAGCATGCAAAAATGTGACACATGAGAACAACTGTTTGAGCAGAATTGTTGAAATTGGTTTTGAGAGAAATTGTAGGATATAAATCATTTCAGTGTCACTCTTTTTTGGCAGTAACATTTACATTTCAACTAGCTTTAAGCAAATACAGGGTAAACAGTAATTAATTATCACATAAAATTAACTCTCTTTTTTTGTTTTCACTGAACTATGAGCATGAGTGATATTCGTTTATAACTTTGTTTCTGTTTACCATCATACAAATCACATTCTGACATCTAATATTTACCAGGAAAGGGGGGTCAAACCAACAAATTACACTCAAAATCTAATCGATCATGTGGCTCGTCTAAATTAGACTTTGTTGTTAATTTTGATCATGAAAATACAGCAGCAGTGTTGTTTGTGTTTGTCGAAAAATTGCTTAAATTGATTCCCCTCTTAAACAATAATACAAAAAAAAAAAAGAATCTTTAAGGACTAGATTAAAAATCCCTTCCAGTCCTGGCTTCTTCACTACCACCACATCTTAATCTATAATCTAGCAGCTACATTTAAGACCCACGTAACACAAAAGCGGAGCCAGAAAAATTAGTTAAGAGGGGCTGAAAAAAATTTCAAGGGGGCGGCCGCCCACTCTTGTCCATGTGTAGCTCCGCCCCTGACGTAACATAATATAACATAAAATTTCACTACATTGTAATACTGTAATCCCAAGGGGAAGAAAAAGAATTACATATAGGCCTATATCTTTAGGTAACATAATAAGTACATGAACGGATATATGTGATATGTCATTATTTATTCAAAAAATTTGAAAAATTACTCTCAATTTATATTTCCCACAGCCAGCAGAATGTATTCAACTGCCCCCAAAATTACCATCTAAAGCATTTCGGAAAAAAAAATTTACACCTTTGAATGAATTTTATTTTTATCAGACACATTCCAAGACTTATAATCTCACATTTCTTAGAATAAGAAATAATTTAACATTTCAACTAGGAATCCATGTCCTTTTCACACTCTAACCACTTAACCAAATCATTCAACACTTCTAAAAAAATAAAAAAGAAATAAAAAAATAAACTGGGTATTGCTATAAACTCATCCTCGTACTATCAATAACAACAGACACCAAAAATTAGCAGCTAAAGAAAGTGAAACAGAAAGACATGCAAACTTAACAAAAGAAAATGGCATAAAAGTAACAATAAAATCAGAAGAAAATGGAATTTTAAAATAAAAAAGCTTTACCTGTGTCTGAAACTTTTCCAAATTGCCATGCAAAGCAGAGTGATGTTGGGGTTTGAGAATGAGAATTTAATGGGTTTCATTCGATGGAAATCTAGCTTTTTTTTTAGAGGTTTAATTGCAGAAGAAAACGGTCAGAATTTTTGAAGAGATCAGAGAATACTTTCGTAGATTACTAAAAATGCACTTTAAAAACACTTTAAAGATTGAATTCCCATTTCCAGGAACTTTGTATTGCTCATGCATAACGGTTTGTTTTCTGAGAAAGTTTAGAGCTTGAACTAGGCCGATTGTTGCCTTGCTTCTCAAGAAACCGTTTTCCCCCAATTGGAAAAGTGAAAAAACTGAAAAGAGAGAAATTGGGTACACTGTAACAGGATGGCGAGAACCTTTAAAGCAATGGTGAAAGAGAGGAAAATAAATTAATTGGTTAGATTTGGAGAATTATTATATTCTTTAAGAAAAAAATCTTGAAAATTATGCCGCAGAGTTAAAATATTGATTGAAACCACAAATAAAATATTGTGTGAATTAAATAAAATTTAATAGTCAACATTTTAGTATATATGAGTGCTTTATATTATAATTTACCATATGTTTGATAATGGTTTATACTATATGGTTCCCACCACAAACTCGTTATGAGCAGTGTAAAGCTCTCACATGCTACAGTAACAATAAAAAAAATTGCTACAGCATAAAGCTCTCACATGCTACAGTAAAAGTAATTCCCACCACCTTTCCAAACACCATCTTATGTTTTTAATATTTTAACATATAAGAGCTTTACACCATAACAACTAAAGTTTTTCGTTTGAACTAAGTAGCCAAACACTATTTAATGAAAATCTGACGATGTAAGCAGATTTTAGGATATTCTTTTGCTACCCTGTCCCAAATTTTATTAAGGTTTGGATGATTTTATTCTAAAAGAACATACCCCACTATTTTTAGCACATATTTTTAAACAAAATTTTTTTATCACAAAGAAATTCTAAAATAAAATGATGAAAGAGGACAATGATAATAGACTGAATTATGTAACTAAATTTAATTAAAAAATTAATGGTAAGTCTTTTTTCTTCCTCTTCATACACACCTATACCCATATCTCTAAATAAGCAACCTCTTAGGCCTCATTTGGTACGCTAGATTAGATTGGATTACAGAGTTTCGATTGAACTGGACTGAATTGGATAGGATTATATTGAATCTTATCACGTGTTTTACACACGTTGGATTGGACTAAATTGAATATAATAAAAAATTAGTTTATTTAACTAATTATCAAATTATGAGAATAAAAGTAAATAAAAATGTACTCAATTAAAATAATTATAATACGTACACATATATATAAACCAAAAAGAAAAAAATTAACAAACAACAAACAAAATAAACTACAAATATTACATATACACGACGGAGAATCTCACATGAATGCAAACCTTTACTCACCGTTGACCAAAACTTACTATATATACGTTCCAACAGAAAGAGCCAATAAACCAATTATCAGTCTCCACTATCACTTTATATATATATATATATATATATATATATATATACATACATACATATATATATATATATACTACACACACTTGTTACATTGTCACACCACTATTCTCGTCCAAACACACTCAAATATTTCACCCCGTTGATGGAAGAGACATTGCCTTTGAGATACTCTCGTCAGCCGCAGTACTCTCTGGCGACCATTTTCTATTTGTTGGACAGCCCAAGAGATCCATTGGAGTTCCTTTCAAGGTCATGGAGTGCCTCAGCTCTCCACGTCTACAAACAGCTATTCGTCTTGCACCACCATCTCCATAGCCGAAGACATCATCGGAGAATCCAAAGAAATCATTCCCACGATTGCTGGAGACCACTTCTTATTTGCTTCCTCTGCCACTTCTTAGCTCGTGCTTGACAAGATACAGTATGAGGGGGGTCGCAAACTAGTTGGGTGGGCTGCTCCGGCGAACTCTAGTAATGGTGGAGGGGCTTCGACGGGTGCCTAGTGGCTGATGAAGAGCGTCAATGGTGGCTACAACTATCTCAGACATGTGCTTGGGTGAGGTGGATTGTGATATTGTAGAAATATTACAATCTGGGTAAATGGGATTAGAAATCCCATGTGTTTTGGTGGGATTAGTAATCCCACACTGCTGGGACTATTTTGGGGTTATTGGATAAATTATCCCATCTAAGGTTGCCACCAAACATGAGACTAGGATAAATAATCCTAATCCTAGTCCTAATCCCACGTAACAAATATGCCCTTAATGTGTAATCTGCTTAAAAAACCTCTTAATATGTAAATTTACCTCTCATATTATTTTAAGACTTGTATAAAGGTATGTTAAAATTTATTTGCTATGTCCTTTACGACAATTGTTCTTCTGCATTTTTTTTAATTTTGTGTTTATGTTTGTATTTTCTAACATTTATTTTTGGTTTGAGAAATGTCAATTATGCCATGTTTCAGCCCAACCTACAACCAACTAGGTTCATGCGTGTTTCATGTTATGTTAGGTCTAGCCTCTTAAAGCTTTGTGTGGCGCTCATGGTAGCTTAAGATTAAAATAATAGGCTCGGCTCAACATATAGATCCAAGCACATCTTGTGCTCATGCTTTTATCATGCTTGCCGCAATAGATCATTAGATCAACCCATCGGGTTGTTGAGAGCTCTTTTAAAGTATTTCTTATATTATAAACAATTAATTTTTAAACATTTTTAAAACAAAAATAATAATTTAAAATATAATTTTATATTTCATTGCTAAGGGGCAATTAATATCAAGGAAAATTATTAACCTTTGATTGAAATTTATTCAATGGGGATAAATTTAAAAAATAATCTTGTTTGTATATTAATTATTTAAAAAGATTAAACAAAATATTTTAAAACTAAAAACATAAAATAAGAAAATCTCTCTCTCTTCCCTTTAATTTCTCAATCTATTTTAAAAAATAATCTTGTTTGTATATTAATTATTTAAAAAGATTAAACAAAATATTTTAAAACTAAAAACATAAAATAAGAAAATCTCTCTCTCTTCCCTTTAATTTCTCAATCTATTTTAAAAAATAATCTTGTTTGTATATTAATTATTTAAAAAGATTAAACAAAATATTTTAAAACTAAAAACATAAAATAAGAAAATCTCTCTCTCTTCCCTTTAATTTCTCAATCTATTTTAAAAAATAATCTTGTTTGTATATTAATTATTTAAAAAGATTAAACAAAATATTTTAAAACTAAAAACATAAAATAAGAAAATCTCTCTCTCTTCCCTTTAATTTCTCAATCTATT
>CAMOHE010046422.1:0-20036 GCA_946598075.1 Artocarpus hirsutus | reverse complement strand
ATAAAATAAGAAAATCTCTCTCTCTTCCCTTTAATTTCTCAATCTATTTTAAAAAATAATCTTGTTTGTATATTAATTATTTAAAAAGATTAAACAAAATATTTTAAAACTAAAAACATAAAATAAGAAAATCTCTCTCTCTTCCCTTTAATTTCTCAATCTATTTTAAAAAATAATCTTGTTTGTATATTAATTATTTAAAAAGATTAAACAAAATATTTTAAAACTAAAAACATAAAATAAGAAAATCTCTCTCTCTTCCCTTTAATTTCTCAATCTATTCGGCCAAACCTATCCTCGACCATGGTCGATCTGCGTCAACGTCCAATCTTGCTTCCTACTTCTTAAATTATTTTATAGTTTTGGGTTTAAATTTTTAATTCAGTACAGTTTGAATTGTTAGTTTAGTTTAACTTAAATACTTTATCAAACATCAACTTAAATTACGATAGTCGTTGAGACTAAGTCAGACTACATTAAACCAATGAATCAAACATGCTATTAATTTATTGAGGAGGTAAGGCTACCTCAAAAGTTTGGAGTGGGATGTGAAATATGATGGGTGATTGATGGCCTTATTACTATATTTTTATGAAGGCCGGAGTCACATGAATCTGGTACTTATTGCACTTTTTAACGTACTGATGGCAATCTATCCCCATTGGGATCTAGTAAAATTGCCTATCCTCATTATCTTTTGGCCAAAATTCTCTAATTCATGTGGGGACCACATATGTCATTGCAGCCATCTTTCCAAATCTTTTTTTGATTTTCTCCTTCCACACATAAAAATAGAATCCCATCGGGGGAGCTTTTATAAAAATGGCCCCCACACATGACAAATTACATTGCCAGCCTCCACATTATCTTCTTATTATTTTCTGTTCATGTTTGGGATATGTTTGGTGTTCAATATATTCCTTGACGTCAATAACCCATGGTTTACCATCGAGTGTGCTCTTTCAATGGCCCAAATATATGATGCCATCGGTTGGCTTTTGTCAAACCTAATTCAAGAGATTTTTCCTGGCTTACACCTTGGCCTTCTATTCTAGGAAGAAGTATCTAGTTGTATTATCGCTCGGGTAAGGCAGGGTCAAGTCGTAGTAAGGAGTAAGTATTCATATTTGATATTACAATCATGAGTGTGTCTGGTCAAGTTTGTTGACAAGCTGGAAATAACACGACATCGTCCATGCTGAATTAGTAGCAAGTTATAACGTGGAATATTGTTCGTGAAAGCCAATGTTCCGGAGACTCGTTCTAACTGAAACAAGTGGTGGGTCTTTTTACCAACTTAAAATATTTGATTTTAAAGGAATGCAAAAAAAAAAAAAAAAAAAAAAAAAAAAGTGAGCTCCTCTACGTGAGCCTTGTTGAAAAGGCCCCTAACATTGTAACAAAGCAAGGGATTGAGCTATGCATGGCTCTCTTCTTTACAACTTATGCCGTAGAAGTTGACATCTGCAGGTTGTTAACGTTTTGTCTGCACCTTTCCAACGAAGACCGGAAAAGGGGTTCGCTTTGTTTAGGATGAACTCGCAAGACTTCATCCGAGCACTCCCCTTGTAGAGTTGCCTCTTTTATAAGACTCGATTTCTCTGATGATTTTAAAAATTAAAAAAAAAAAGTTTTTCTTTTTTTTTTACTTTTAGCCCTTAATTTCAAATTTGACCTGAAAAGAATAGAGACGTCTCCTTGGCCCCTTAAATTAGAAATGGCAGCAAAATATATATATATATATATATATATATATAGAGGAGGGCTTCAGCCCCTTTTCCTCAAAGTTTACGTGGAATGTTTTAAAAATAATTTAGTGAAGCCCTTCGTTTTTATTTTAATAAATACCCTATTTTTTTAATTATATTCGTTGTCGTAAATTTATAAATCGAAATTGAAAAATTAGAACAAATTCTAGAAAAGCAAGATGACGAAGAACGACAACTATTAGAAAAACGATGGGAACAAACGGCAACCAGCTGAAAACGGACAGAAGCCACGGAAACGACATAAAACTTCAGAAACCACAACAACTGTAAGAACAACCAAAAAAAAAAAAAAAAAGAAACAGTACGATTCTCAAAAATAATTTACGACAATAAATATAAGTAATAAGGAAACCATTAAACGAAGAATTGAGTGAATATATATACACACGTATATAGATTGTGCCATATCCCATTAAAAACATATCTGAACAATATTTTATTGATAGCTTAAACAAATTTAAGGAAAATTTGACTGCTCTATTGAACAGAGAATTTCCTTACTATAAAAGTTATTAATCAACAAAACATTTATAGCATGTTTACAATCGTGAAGAAATATAAAAGAAAAGGTAATGAGATTGGAAAAGAGAATAAAGTATTGGGAGTGAATATCTTTATTCTCTTTCTAGTATTTATTTATTTATTTGATGAGATAATGAGAAATAATCCTATAAACTTTTTAATGTTTACTTACTTAAAAATGAGATTTTATTCAATTTTTAGTACTAAAATATCATTTTTATATAACTAATAGATATTAAATAATAATATTTAAATTTAGACATATAAGTAAATATGGTATTTATTCCTTTTGATAAGGAATCAATATTAAAGGATATGAAAATATTAGTGTTCCCTTTCCTCATTTCCTACATTGTATGAAACCTATAAAACTCTCGTTAATGATTTTGTAAGTACACATTATTTAAAGATAAAGAGATCACTTATTACTTTCTCTTTCTCTTTTTGATGCAAAATAAACATGCCCTTAATGTGGAATCAATTTGGAACTCTTTGGTGCCATCTAAAAATGAGTCAAACACTCACTCCTCAAACCCAAAATGATGGTTTTCAGTACTAACATACTTCTTTTAGCGGCCCATTTGTTTTGAGCTAAAAAAAGACTTCAATCGATCTGAGCTTTATATAAACGTGAAGAGTCTGAGAATATTTTACTTTCTCAAACAACTTCTCGATGAAGATCTGAGCATACTTCCCAAACTAACACCCCAAGAAAACACACCCCTCCATTCCATATAGTAGTCAAATTCGATTACATAAATACGTAACTCGTCTTGGATATATATAGTATCATAAACAAGAAAATTAGAAATTAATTACATAGATCCAATTTTAATCAATCTCAATTGGCTCCTCGTTTTTGGATGGTGGAGATGACTTCTCACATGGGCAAACTCAGATGGAGACACTCCCCTCTTTGTGGCTGTGGCAATATCTGGTCACTAGTCTATAGTCAATTATCAGGTTGGAGAGAGTTTTATTCATGTATAGGTGTGGCTTTGAGGATGGAAGGAGTTGATTGAAGCATTGTGAGTGAAGAAACACACATGGGCAGTTAGCCACTATTGGGAGAAAAATAATGGTGAAAATGTTCTTGTGATGTTAAGTCAAAAAATTATTTTTAAAATATAAACAAGAAAATAAAAGAAATAAGAGAAGACAATATTTCATGTGGTTCGGTTAGGTGCTTACGTCTACGAAACTAGAATAATGAAGAAAAATCATTAGTATAAAGTAATATGAATAATCTCGATGTAAATACAAGTTACAATCACATAATCGATGTGTTATCTAATATTGTCAAATCTATTGAAATCAAGATATTTCCTAATAACTATATATAGAGATATCAATTTGAGTCAAGTCAAATAAGGCCGACTCAAGGCCCAAACATTTGACCTGGATCTCAGCCTTGTCCAATCCCCCAGACAGCCTGGGCATAGTTCTTTAACCGACATAAAGATTAGGACAAGTCATATATTTTTTTAAAATAATTAATTTTTTTTTATAGTAGAGTGGTTATATTTACACTCCTAAAATTCATAGATGTCATCAATAATTAATGCCTCTCCAGTAAAGATTTTAAAATAATAATCTTTTTATAGATATTATTTTCATAATACCTAATTTAATATTTTAAACCCCCACACTAATTTTAATTTTGATTTATTATCATTATATTAAGTACAGTTAGCCTTCTTATGAAAACTAAAATCTTTACCAAGAAAGCTTTTATGGAAAAAGAATGATAAGCTCCCTTCCAAAAAAAAAATAATAATAATAAAAAAGAAAGTATCATATAGTAACTAAAGTCTTAGTTGAAATTAGGAATGGCAAAGATCTTATGAATGTGTTTGGCAACGTATTTAGAACTAAAAATTAGAACATTTTTACTATAACATTTAAAAATTTTACACTGTAATCTATTTTTGATTTAGATTGTAGTATGTGAGAGATTTAATTCCAACTATGTAATTAGAACGGGATTACCAAGCGCACCAAAAAAAAAACTTATCTCACTCTGGATTTGGATTGGTACTAGGGGTGCACAAAAACCGCCCCGCAACCGCCGCCCGCCCGCGCCCGTGCTCGGCCCGCCCGAAAAAAAGGGTTCTATGTTAGTAACCCGCCCATTGGCGGGTTCAACCCGCCCGCCTGCATATGTTGGCGGGCGGGTACGGTTTAAAATTTTAGGGGGCGAGTTCAAACCGAACCTGCCCGCCTAATTCTTAAAAAAAAAAAAAAAATCTAATCTAAACTCCTCCTCCAAGCCCTTTTATTTTACCATAAACTAAACAATTAATTTTATAGTTTTCACCTCAAATTTTCCCCTTTTCTTCGATTCACACCCAAACTTCCTTCCCAATATATTTTATTACTATTATTTTTGTGATCAAACTTCAAAGTCATCTTTCATTCAAGTCTTTGATCTGTACTGCTTATATTTAAAACTAACATCTGCACACTTCGTTCCTCATCATTATAGTTTGCTCTCCATTAACTGTAATTGCTTTCAGTTTTACTATTGTTATTTCCTAAAAAATAGTATTACGATTTACTTTTCATTTTTAGCTTGTCTTTTGCTTCGACCTTGTGTTTTTTGTTGTCCTTTAGACTTCATCGTGTACCTGCTTCATTACTATTTTTATTTTTACCAACAATTTTCTTTTAGATCACTTCCTCTTCTTCTTCTCTTTTTTATTTTTTATTTTTTATTTTATTTGCCTTTTTGGTAAATTGTGAGAGTGGATATATAACTAGGATTAGAGATTATTCATATCATATTCCTTTGAATTACTTCTATAAACTGTCATTGTCTTTAGGAAATATGGTCATTGTCTTTAAGCATCAAACTTGGTTGTTATTGGGAATGCTTCATACATTATCATCTTATGTTTTCTACAAATTTTCTTCACTTTTTTTTAATAAAAAAAAGCTCAAAAAATTACATTGTGTATTAGAATAAACCCAAACCGACGCACCCGCCCGCCGTCAAACCGAAACCGCCCGCCACTCCACGGGCGGTCTGTGGGTTGGTTAATCACCAACCCGCCATTTAAAAAAACCGACCCGCATCCGCCCAAAAACCGTCAACCCACCCATTGTTCACCCCTAATTGGTACAGAGAATTATATCCTTTAACAACACAAGAATATTGTGGTATTGCAGACATCTTTTAAAAAAGAAAACGAGGACAATATGGATTAGAAAATTATTTTAGGAAATGAAAGCAATTGGAAAAACGGCAACATTAATGATACGATGACTGAACAAGAAAGAACAGAATTTGTAACAAACGACAAGCTAACATGTTCCCCCCTCCAAAAAAATGGCAAACCACAACTATTAAAAAAACGACAGGAATAGATAAACGACAACAAGCTAAAAACGACAAAATCCACAAACATGAAATGAAAAGAAAGCACAGGAACCGAAAGGTTACAAGCCTACAAAGACCGCAAACGACAACAACAGAATAAGAAATGACGGAATTCTCAAAAGCTCAAATTAGTGTGAAAACGACGACAATCTACTTTGCCACCTTAACAACAGGCAGACTAATTATAAGACCATAAAACGAAGGAATCCTAAAAGACCAACAAACATCTGAAACGATAGCTTAAAGAAGACATCAATCACAAAACAAGAACAAAATAAGAGACGACAGAATCATCAGAAGCAATGAAGCATACAATACATAAGACGAATACGACCGCGATACACGTACAACACCAACCGTCTTAAGCTACAAAAGAAAAAAAAAAAGGAAAAAAAATCTTCTCAAGCTACAACAATTATAGAAATGGAGAACTACACCCGACTTCACCTAAAGATGAAGAGTTTGAATTTCCCGCCTTAAAGTTTCCAAAAAAAAAACCCACATAATAACCAATAAATAACGTCAAATTTCAGAAACGACAAAGATTTAAAGAAACGACAGCTTCATCAAAAAGGGGCATAGAAATATAGGAATTGAAAAAAAAAAAAACCCACTAAATCAACATAAACTGGAAAACGACGATAAAACTTTCAATGCGCAGGATCGTTTGTAGATTTTTGTGGGTTTGGTTGTGTGCGCCGTCCCCGTCTTAAAACGGTTTGAGACATCATCATCCCTTGATATAAAAGCCATTTCACGGCTAAAAGCTTCTTGTCCCCAGAGGAGAAAAAGAAAAAGAAAAAAAAACACCTAGAAAGCTTTCATTTTCACAAATTAATTTAGGCCTTCATTATCCAAGCACAATCAAACAGTTCATAAATATTACTTTCCAGCAGTAAATTAATAACTTTTTTAAAGAATATTTTGAAAATGACAATAAAGGAAGGAGCTTTCCACCCCGTACTTTAGTCTTGGTGAACAATTGAAGGATAGATGTGAACACAATCATATTAAAAACAAACAAAAAAAAATGGTACATGAGTTTCAATAAAATAATTTTCTATATATTTTTCTCGCAAAATTAAAATTATTAAATATTTTCAATTTAAACTGCGATCTAAACATCCTAACAATATATAAGATTAATACCTATTTGTGAAATAAATTTGAACCAAAAAAATTTGAGTTCATAGTACAACAATTTGAACCAAAATCTTTTAGTTCAAACTCATTTCTATCCTCTGCTAAAAATTTAAGGACTTCTTCGGACACACGTTTGTAAACAGCTACATCTCATCAAAATTATGCCTTTTTTTAATACATCTAACAGCTAAAAAGATTGACATCCACTTATGGGTATTTGTTTAGTTCCTCTAAAGGAAATTGTCTATTTAAAAAAAAATGACAATTTAAATTAAGAGAAAATTACATATTGTGCTACATTTTTAAAAATTATTTTTATTCATGCGATACTTAAAAAAAATTTATGTTATACTATTATTTATATTTTATGTTAAGTTATGCCATAAATAAGGCTAGCAATTTGTGTTCACATGTTGTGCTCTTATCAACACGATTGCACCACGATACAATTAGACTCAACATGAACATGACACGATTAATAAATGTGTCTAAAATGAAAACACGAACAAGAACCGCTTATAACACGTGTAACACGACACGACACGATTAACACAATTACTGAACAGGCCGTAACAGGTTGACATGATAAGAACACGTATATCTAATTAATACTAGCCTACAATACATATTACAAATACTTCTATCTTTAAGTTTAAATATGCTACAAACAGGCAGGTCGTGCCGTGTCGTGTTGACACATTTACAGCCCGTTTAATTAAACGTGTTAAAGCGTGTTAAACGCACTAACATGAATCTAGCACGTTTATTTTCGTGTTATTTTTGTCGACCAATTTATGACCTAATTAATAACATGCAGTTCAAACTCGTTTATCTCATGTCATTTTCGTATCGTATCATTGTATCATCTCTAAAATTACTGATCCTAATCACAAATAAACATGCATGTTGTTTATAAAAACCACAAATAAACATGCATGTTGTTTATAAAAACTAAAATTTAAAAGTTGCATTTATGAAAAATCCCGGTAAACATGCATGTTGTTTATAAAAACTAAAATTTAAAAGTTGCATTTATGAAAAATCCCGGTAAACAAATATTTTTACACCTTACCTTTGAAAAAAGAGCACTTCTTTAGTGCGGTTTTCACCGGTGATGCCTTCTTCTTCTTCTTCTTTTGAGGAAACTAGTGACACCTATGTCGTGCGCACGTGAGAAAAAAGAAGATGAAAGAAAGAGGGAGGGAGAGTGTATAAAAGCACAGAACCTCCATTAAAGCAAAAACCCCAAAAAAAAAAAAAAAAATCCCCGGAGGGGAAGGGGTTTAAGCTCAAATGCCCGCCTCCAAGGCGACAAGCTTGAGCTCTCTGTTCCAATCCGCCGTTAAAGCCACTACCAAACCCAAACTCAAGCTCAAATCTAAATCCAAATCAATCGCCATTGGCAACGCTTCATCCGAGGACGACAAGGCCCTCAAGCACTTCGTCTCCGCTCTCGACACCACCTCCCAACAAGAAACCGTTTCCGCCATTTCTCGAGCCCTCGCCAAGAACTCCAAATCCCCTCCCAACTCATCTTCCTTCGCCACGGAATTCCGCGAAGATTCCGTTGCCGGTTTTCTTCGTTCCAGTTCCAAGTTAGATTCCTCTCCAGGTTCCGGTAGCTCTCTCTCTCTCTCTCTCTCTATGATTTGTTGTCGATGAGAAAAAGATTTTGGAATTTTTATTTATTTATTTTCTTTTTTAATGGCGTAAATTATACACTTTTTTTTTTTTTGTTGAATGCAGAGGAATCTCCGATTTTGGGTACGAAGCATTGGCTACCTAAGAAAATATGTAAAATATTGATTAGTAAGTGTATGTTAGATTAGTTTACTGGTGATAATTAAAGTTTAAAGCTTTTTGTGTTCATTTTTGTTGCTTTGAGAATTACATATAATAGATACATTAAAGTCTGGGAATTTATATGTCCACATTTAAGAGCTAATTTCTTCACATATCATTTGGGTTTAGGTGCTGCATTTTTTGTTTTTTTGTTTTTTTGCTTGAATTGTATGAATCCTTCTTGTGTTGAATTTGGGAATTTCGGATGATAGGAAAGTCAGAATTTTCCATAGTCATTATGGGAAACTTAATGCTCCTAGAAAGCTCTGTTCAATTAGCATGGTCATTTGTCAAACTTATTAGTATTATTCTTGTCATACCATTTCTTTTAGAGTAATTTGTTTTTTCAGAAAATGGGTGTTGGCGGCTAGTACCAGTCACTGTTTTTGCAGTAGTTTTATTCTCTCGGCCAAAGGGGTGCTATGTCCTTGGTTTGTTTCTTTTGCAGCCGAGGCTTTGGAAAGTTCAGTTGACGAGGAAGCAGCTGATATTGAGGCATTTCTGGAGAGAGAACTAGAGATACCATGGTTCCCATCTATAGCTCATGGTAGCATATCATTGCACCGTAAAGAAGTAACACGCGAAAGGAAACAAAAATGGTTTTTGAAGAGCTCCCAGGTTACTTGTTTCAACCAATTAGTTAGCATGTGTGCGGACAAGGTTGGAACAAATACCACTTTTGGTATCTTTGGTAAGTTGGGACGGGAAACCAGTGTAAAAGAGTATGATGCATTACTAAGGGTATGCATAGAGAAGGCTAGAAGTGCTGAGGATGAAGATTCTGCACTAGAACAGATTCACAGGGCTTATGTATTTTTCAAAACGATGAAGGAACACGGTTTTCAGCTAGAAGACAAAACATATGGCCCTTTTCTTTCTTTTTTAATTGACATGGCTATGGTACAAGAATTTCATTTCTTTTGTGAAGTTATCAAAGAAGCAAATCCTAAAGCAGTTTCTAAGTTAGGATATTACGAGATGTTGCTGTGGATCAAAGTTGACGACGAGGAAAAGATCCAGGAGCTCTTTACTTATATTGTGACAGAGGAAGGGGAAAACAACTATGGCTTACAAGGTTTATGTTTCTTTCTTTTATCAGTGGCTTTCTCTTTTCTTGATAATCTTCTTTAATTGCAGTGCATTAGGTCTTTGCCATTGGTACTTGGTATTGTCTATTGCCTTACTGGTTTTAGCTCATGTTGCAGAAAGTTACTTGTTAGCACTCTGTGATGGTGGCAGGGAGAAGGAACTTTTGCAGCTTTTTGAAACCGTTGATATTTCAAAGTTCACTTCAATGAACTGTGTGGAAGCTATCTTTAAATCCTTAGGAAAGCTACAATTGGAGGCTTTTGTGGGGAAGTTCCTTCTTGCATTCAAAGCTCGTGGTAAGTTCATGAGCTGGAATAAATTCCTGTGTCTTATTTCATATCATCTTGCAAATTTCTTTTGGGAATGAATTGAAACTTTGTTTTTTCTTTGGCATATTGAGTTGTCTACAAATTGTTGAGTCAATGCCTTGATAGATTGTGGAATCATAAGTATGTTTAATATGTTGCAGATTTTGGAGCAGAAAATTGCTCAAACTTTCTCTGTAGTTATGCTATTGGCAATCCAAACTTAGCGGTGAGGAACTTTTCATGAATACAGCTGGTAATTTCCTTAAGGCCGTTGTAACAAGGGGCACTTCTGCTTCTATGCGGTTTGCTTATTTGTGAAAGTGTGCATTATTTGATATATAAATATGGTATTGATGCTTAATATGCGTTAGATGAGGATCTCCAATAGTGGCTTGGGTTTGTAGACTATATATAACGTGTTTTGGGGAAGTCGGGACTTGGATTTCAACCATGGATGACGACCATCTCTTCCATGTTATTTTCTTGAGGAATAGGAGTTAATTTTATTAGTCAGTTCACATGAAAAGCAAGAAGTGAAATCTCTTGTACCGTTGATTTTATTTTCATATTTTAAATTTGTGTTTCTTATGTCTATTTTTGGGTCTTCAAGGTTGAAGATGTTTTCTTAATATTCAGAAACCTGCACACGAAGTTTGAGGTGACACCCTCGTCTGCATCGTATGAGAATCTTATCAAATTCTGTTGTAGTTTACTTAAGGTATGAGTCTATGACTACTTTGTTTCTTAAAAGAACAATTTGAAAGTAGGGCTTATAATGTTTATTTTAACTCATTTGGTAAATTGAAGATTGTGGTAAAGTTATTTGTCAATCAATATAGGTGCATGATGCTCTTGATTTGGTTGATGAAATGTTTGACGGGGGACTGATGGTGTCCATTGAGGCAATGACCCACATTTTACGTGCTTGTGAAGAAAGTTACAATTACAATCTGGTAAGATGCCTCGTTTAACACTTCTTGTTCTATCTACGCGATTAAATGTTTTCGTTTTCCCGATCCGATTTGGAGATACTCCCAGATGTACTGGTATTTATGTGGAAAATCCATTTATCCAAATGCTGGCAGTTTTTATGACTGTTGGAAGACCTTTTAACATCCATATCCTAGGAAAAAAAAGTGACAGTTGTCTTTGGTTGTTTCGGAGATTTAATAACAAAGGAATATGCATAATTAGTACAAGCAGTATCAGATAGAGTGAAAGGTTGGTTCAAATGCATAAAAAGGATAATTTCCTCACTTACTCATCCTCATTTCTCTCCAAAGTTAATAAAATTAAAATAGAAAATGAAAATTAGGAAAGAGAAAGAACGGTGCAAAAAAAGAAAAAGAAAAATAGTGACAATGATTGGGTAACAATAGAACTTAAAGATTTGCCATACATGTTAAGTTTCTTATACTTCATCTCCACCTTTGTTGGCTTTCTCTCTTTGGGGTTTCAATCATGAATTTCGTAGTGAAATTTATCTCTTTTCATTCATTTGCATGATAATGAGTTTCTGGTTTTAAGTCTTCCTGGTTTAATATGTTATTAACTTTATCTCATTCAATTATTTCTTTTTCCTGCTAACTCACCAGGTTCACCGAGTATATTCCTTGATCTGCGATCACAAGTTAAAGCCAAACAGTGAAACGTACAGCATCATGATAAGTTTGTGCATGAGAATGAAAGATGTAAACACATGCCTCCATTTCCACTGCATATTATTGCTTTTATGCAAAAGTTAATATTTTAAGGTGACTTGATTTTGTAGGTTGCTGCTGCATACAGCATTCTTAATGATTTAAAAAAAAGGGATTTGGCGCCTACTGCCAACATGTACAATTCTATAATGGCAGGATATTTCCGTGAGGTATTTTTTCTGATTTTCTAAGATGCTTCTGCTGTACATTTTGTGTGTGTATGCTTGCAAAAGCAGGATGCCTATTCTTATGTGACTATTCTTATTCATGAATAATAATAGTTGCTTGTTTTTTTCACCCAAAAAAAAAAAAAGTAAAGGAGCTCCTCTGGGATTTATTTATCTACAAATTGTTTTATTCAGTCTTTTTGGTCCTTGCTTTGCCGCACGATTATGTCACAATGTCTTAAAAGTTTGAAGCCTACGTGCAATAGATAGACTCCTGCAGCCATGACAGTTTTCCTTATGTGGGCCCATAACACTATTTTTGTTGGCACCATCGTCTGCAGTTATGATAACAATTATGATAATTGAGGAATCTAGAACTTTCAAATACTGAAGTTATCCTTTCCATTCGTTACCAATGGTTAATGTTTATAGTTACACATATTTGTTGCTTTGAACTAAAACCCTTAGACGTCACACTTCCAATAGTAGAAACTCGAAAGAGAGTCCTCACTTTATCTTCATATGTGTAATAGTCTTTTGAATTATGTTGAAAGCAGATGAAAGAACTGATATTGGTTAAAAAAATGCATGAACTGAAGTTGTGGGATGTAATATGATGGTCTAAATTTTAGCAAAATGTGACCCTAGTAGTATGTTTTACCACAATTTGCTGAGATCACACGTTGTGAAGTGGCACTATTTTCACCCTGTTTGGTATTGTTTTAGAAATGTTTTTGCACGTTTTTTGAGGCAAAAATTTCAAACACTCTTAGCAAAATTTCCCAAAAATTCTTATTTTCCAGAACAAAAGCATTTTCATCCATTTTGAAAACATTACTAAACTTGTTTTCCAGTTTACTTTGGTCCCGCTTCTTCATGAGCTCCATGATTGATGACCGGTAATGGGGGAGGTCATTGAAGAACGTGATTATAATATCATTGTTGGTTAAAGAAATTGTATCGATCATTGAAATTTAGTGCTAAACGCTATCCCCTTTTATTTCTAGTATTGCTTCAGCACAAGTCATGTTTCTGAAGTTTATGAATGTGTATTATGGATGACGATGAAATTGAGAATGCATTACCAATTCTTTTTTAAGTTTATTTGACAGTGGTGTTTTTGTTCTAATTTTCCCCGAATTTAACAGTTTTCTTTATTGTACTTTGCAGAAGAACAGTGAAAGGGCGTTATCAGTTCTCAAGCAAATGGAGGAAGCAAACATCAAACCGGATTCGAGGACTTTCAGCTATCTAATAAGCAACTGTGAGTCAGAAGAGGATCTTGACAAGGTAGGATTTGTCTATTTTTTGAAGATCAATCTAATTCAAGTTGTAGTAAACTTTTGTGCCGACTGAATGTTGTATGTTTTTGCCAAATTTTGTTTCCTATCTTATTTAAACGTTGAATTCAGAGCCTCATCTAGCTTTCTTATGGCTTCTCTTATACTCATAAGAAACGTAAAACTCTTAATAATCTTTGGTAAAATAAGGATATTGTTTTTTTTTTTTTCCCAATTCTAATTCGTTACTTGTACTTTTCTCAACTGTCAATGAACTTAGTATATATGTTCTTTCATTCCTTATAGATATATAATCTTCCTTGCTTTGGATTTGACCTCAAGAGATGCTGACATAAATAGCTAATTGCAGTACTGTGAACAACTGAAGCTTTCTGGGATTCTAGGTACAAAGACTATTTTCATGGCACTTATTAATGCATATGCAAGTTTTGGGCAGTTTGAGAAGGCAAAACAGGTATTTTAGTGTATGTAGCTATTTTCTTGTACTGATTCCCTTAGTTGAAGTAGCAGACTTGGTCTTATATTGGAAACAATATTGTGAAAATTTTTTTTGAAAGCATTTAGAAGACCTGATTGAAGAACTATAGGCTAATGTTTCTTTGATTGTATTAGTGCTTTGCCGAAGAACTTATTTCCCTGTTTTGTAAATTTTGAGATGTGTTACTTAACTCCTGGAGCTCTTGATTTTCATCAACACTTATTTCTGCAGGTAGTGTGGGATAAATCGATTCCAGCTAAAAATTTGCGCGAAATCAAAAGTGCGCTTGTCCAAGCTCTGGCAACACATGGGCAGTTGTCCGATGCCCTTAATATGTACGAAGAGAGCAAGCAATCAGGATACGGTCTAGAACCAAAAGCTGCTATAGCTCTTATTGTGAGTTTTTGAAATATTATTGTTTGATATTGTGTTTTAAACCTTTAAAGGAAGTATTATGAGATATAGACGTGCTGCAATTTTATGTACAAGTACTGGTGTTTTGAGACTCGCTTAATTATTTTTTATTTGTCAACATTTTGATTAATAACATCTCTCACCGATGTATTAGGAGCACTATCGCTCTGATGGAGGGACAAGTACATTGCTCCAGTTACTAGAAGAATTGGATGATCCTAAATATTGGCTTGACGGTTGCTTCAGAGTTGTCTTGTATTGTGTTCAATACAAGCATTTAAGGTGCAGTAACACCAGTTTCTATTTCTATTTCTATTTCTTTTTTCTTTTTTGGCCTTTGCCGTTTACCCATTCATTTTTTTTTTTTTTTTCCTTTAACATTTCAGAATTGCTGTTGATTTGCTCAAGCAACTCAAGGACAAATTATGTGATGAAGATGAATTTGTTATAGAAGCTCTTCTTGCTGAGGTTTGTTATTGTTCCTTCCTATTTTAGTTTGACATGGTACTTAAGTCGGTAAAAGCATATTTCTACCTTATGGTTGTCGAAATTTGTTAAGGAGATCCAATTTGGCTGTCCTTTCTCATCTGTGAATGACATGAACTGTATCTTTTTCGTGGCAAAGTCTTTGATAGAACACACAATTGAAGTATATTGCATTGCCTAACTGACAATAAGGTTCCACTTTTAAAAATGTGCAGGTATTCAACCTAATTGCAGATTTAGAGCCTGAGCATTTGCAGATTGGCCTCGACTTGCTTTGCGTTATCAGGGACGATCTCGTCCTCACCCCTCCACGAAAATGTCTAGATTTTCTTCTCCATGCTTGTGTCAATGCCAGAGATCTGGATAGTGCCCGATTGGTCTGGAAGGAGTATGAAGCTGCTGGTTTTCCTCACAACATTTTAAGTTACTTAAGGTGACTACTATTGTGCTTCATCTTTCGGTTTTGCTTTTGATAAACTCTTGCTCCATTGCCATTTCCCATTTATGTGGAATTGGATATTCTTAACCTTTATGTCTTGGGATGCTTGCAGGATGTATCAAGCTCTCTTGGTTGCTGGGGACCATAAGGTTGCAAGGGTCTTTCTCACCAAAATTCCAAAAGACGATCCAGATGTTCGAGTTATTATTAAAGCATTTCAAACAACTTACACAGAGACTGTAACTCTAGCAATTAAGAACAAAAAGAAGAAAACAGAAAAGATAAGAAAATGAAAAAAAAAAAAAAGGAAAAAGGAAGCCTTTGATTAGATTAGTAATAGTTAGTGGTAGACAATATAAGATCCAAAATAGTATCAATTCTCAATTGATGATAGGTAGATTCCTCATTTTGGATGCTTCATGTTGTTGTTATTCGTTACTCCAGCCAATTATCCAATTTAATATTAATGGGGTTAACTGCTTATTTAAGAAATAGTCAGATTCATCGCCTGTATTATTGAAATGATAAGCAAAGAAAATTCCTTTGTTATATATAACTACTGTGCGGATGATTTTTAACAGCTGAGAATGAAAGCACAAGATTGTGAAGACACCATTAAAGTTCCACAATAATGTGATGAGAAAGCAACTATCCAATGCTTGATCGTATTTTTCTCATTTTTATTAGATGAAAAAAAGGTGATGAAAAAGCAAAAGCAATCATCAAAATTATAAACCACGATGCTCAATTGCTCGTGTGGAGATAGCGGATTGTATGGTCCAACAGTATTCGTTTGAGCTTCTTTTTTTTTAATCAAGACTAGGTTGGGAATTCGAACTCTGATTTTTAACATCGTAGGCCGTGAATTTACAGCTAAGCTATATCTGCTACCACAAAACAGAGGTACGAAAAGGTTCAAACATATTAACAAGTGTTGTTAACTTGATTGAGATATTTGTGCTCTTGTTAACGTTCAAAAGGACAAAGCAACAAGTATAGCTTGCCTACACCTAGCCTTGGCTTGCTCAAGCCTCTCACTCAAAGTCTCTTCCTTGACAGCAGCCTTCACCATAGCCAAGTCCATCTCCATCAGCCTCAACACTCTAAACAACTCAGTGATGAGCCTGTCTTCCACTTCTCCTTTATCCCTCAACACTTCAGCTTCCTCTCTGGCTCTCTCCGCCACAATCTCCCCCGCCTTCGCCAACAGCTCTTCCGAACCGTATTCCATGCCCATCAACCCCTCCAACTTCTCCAAGAAATCGGCTATCACAAACCCTTTTGGCTTCTCTAACTTTATCTCTTTGGTCCTCTTCCAACCAACCTCAAAGTTTGGAGGCTCAGGCATGACAAGCCCGGTTTTCGACTTCCTCTCTCTGATTATCTCCGACTTTCTTCGCTTTTCGATCGGGAAACTTTCGGGGCTAATGGTGGTTTCTGAGCTTGGAGTGGGAAATGAGAAGTCATCATGAGGTGGTTCTGGGGTAGAGTCGGAGCCTGAGGAAGTAGTGCATTTGATTGAGAAGTGGAACTGCCTCGTGGAAGAGATGTTGAGGTCGAGAAACTGTGATGGGTTTGATGAGATTTTTGGGGTTTGACATGGGGGAAGAGGATTTGCATAGAAGAGAGCTTGGAGGAGAGTCGAAGTGGAAGCCATGAGAGATCCTACCAAACTAAAGCGAAAGGACAGAAGATAAGGATATTTATCCTTTTTATCGTTTGTTTTCAGATATTGTCACGTTCGAAGGCCAAATAGGTTTTTTTTTTTAGGCAAAATATCTTAATAAAAAATTACTACAAATATATCCTCCAATGTCCGAAGTTTGTTCCTCAAGTTTTTAAAAAGTCAAACTTAACCCTGTGCTGTGATAATGGTTTTCCAAATGTCCAAATGGCGTATCCTACGAGTTATTGAAAAGTTCTTTATTTTATTTTATTTTTCTAGCTAGAAATGCCAACAGTTGAAACCAATTTTGATTAAAAGTATCACAATTTATAAAAATTTTATATTGTAGTAATTTTTTGTTTTTTATTGTAGTATGTGAGAGCTTTTTACTGTTTATTGGTTAAAACCAATTAGTCAAACACCCTATATCGTATTTCAGTAAAATTTCAATTAAATCTATATTTATTATTTGTTAAAAATTTTATTTTTAAATAGGGTCATATCTATACATATTTATTTTTATGATAATTTTTTACAAATTGTATTAAAATTATATAAAAAACTACTCAATCTCTATGCTTGATATCATTTTTATATCAAAAACTAACATCAATATTTAAATCAAAAAACTGTTCCAAATACTCAATCTCTTGAAGCTTGTAACCTTCTAGCTCTTTATGCTATTAATATTGTCTCACCTTATACAAAATTATAGATTTATAGGGTGTTTGGGAAGTATGGTTTTATTTTAAACCAATTTTGATTAAAAAACTGTAACATATAAGAGGTTTATATGTGATATACTTTTTCTTCATACTATAGTATACAAAAACTTTACACTTGTTAGGAGTGCCTGCTTGAAAACCTCCTTGGAAGGTGTGCCAAGCAACTCCCCGCATCTAGACAAATTGGACCCGCCATTCTCGTGGTGACTAGAGCCACATGCCAACTAGCCTTGGCCGACCATTCCCGTGGCAATATGCCAACCAAGCTAATCAAAGATACACCACTCACTATAGAACTAACAACTTGATCGGTCTCCAACCAGGCCTGACTTCGTGGGCTCATTAACACTTCCACAAATGGGAGTGAGTTACATTTAAAAGACCATCACATGGCATTATCTCAGCACTTTGATGGGCAATTCTTCTTATCTGGAGATCATATCGCCTGTCATTAGTCACCTAGGCTTTGTACGGCTAGCTACCCAAGTCACAGGCGAAATCACCTCATAGCTGATCTAAATCAAACTCTATAAATGGATGCATTTCTACCTCAAAGGTAAGTAGACTCTCTTGCCTTAACCTTGCCTTTCTTCACCTAGCTCGCCTTGATCAGATACCTGACTTAAGCATAGAAGTACCTTTGGCCAGCACCTTATTGGTGTCCCACTCACTCCAAGTTGTGCCCTTGTCTTGCAAGTCCAAGCAGAGTAGATCACCCAAAGGCCGAAAAGGCAATCCAACTATCGTGCATATCCGTACGTAGTGTTGAGCCGCTAGAGGTCATCAACAACACTATAGTAACCAAAAGTTTTAATAGAAGCTAACATTGCCAAACACACTTGTAAGGTATGTATAACATTTCATATAATATTATTTTTTTAAACTAATTTATTTCATTTATAAACGTATGCTTGTCATTTATTGTGCTATGATGACTTTTCACTGATCACGCGTATATCTTAATAGTTTCATCTAATTATCGATCAATACTTATCGTAGAGCTTTTAAAACTTTTTTTAAAGTTCTATGTCATGTATAGTTTTCATATGTTTCGTAAATTTTACATCAATTTTTATTGATATTTTCATAAAATTTAAGCACTAGTAATTTCACCGATTCAAACATTTTCATATCTTTTACATGCATTATTATAATAGCTTTGCAAACAAACTCCTTCATGCTAAAATTGGTGTTTACAAGAGATCAATCAATATGTCCTTCGGAGTTTGTATAGAACAAGCATACAATCTAACATGAACTTTACATAGAACAATCGTGCAATTTAATCCATATTCAACGATGATGAACATTGTGCTTGATTATTTTATTTAATTCTTTATTTTTAATAAGAAACAAAGATTTCATTAAGGAATAAAAAGTTCAAAAAAGAAGGGTAAGGAGTCCTTGAAAAAGACTAGTAAAACTAGGAAAAACAGCCAAATCAAACAAAGCAAAGCTAAACACCAAGAAGGGTCATACAATCTCTATGAATGCTGGGTAACTCCTAGGAGTTGCAAGGAATTGTTTCAGCTTCTTCCTCCTTTCAATCTTAGTCCTAGGGGAAAACTTAGTGAAAAAACAGTTATTTTAGCAAATTTTTAGGTATTTAGATGGAAAGAAATCCTAGAATTTTTTATGAATAGGATTAATAGGGTGTTTGGAAGAGTGGTGGGAACCGGTAGTGGAAACCATTTTACTGTAGCATGTGAGAGCTTTATACTGTAGCAATTTTTTGTATTGTTACTGTAGCATGTGAGAGCTTTACACTACTCATAACTGAGTTTATGGTGGGAACCATTGCCAAACACATGGTAAATAGTGGGTTTCTTTGTGGGTCTATAAGAACAAAGAATTGAGAAACTTACATATTATGCCCCACTTTTACAACATTATTCTTTTGATTAATTTTAAAAATTCCTCCTGAGCTATAGCTTTTATAACACTTTACCCCTCGAACTTAAAATTGTAACATCCTAAAACACCCGTTATTTTAACGGGTATGATTTTTGATAAAATCATATGAATAAATATGTCACTTTAGCATTTTTATTAAGTCTACGTAGTAAATATTTTAAATCTACCTATCACTTACTTCTTCCAACCTTGCTCCGCTACATTAATGCTTAATTAAGTAGCCTCAACTACTTGGAGACATAAAATTAATTCACCTCAACTACCAGGAGACATTGATATGTTTTCTCAACCACCTTTTTAATGCTTCCTTCATCTTCTTCTACAACTTACCCCATTTGTCCCTTCAATTATGTTGACATTATTTGCTAAAAGTCTCCATGGGAGACATGATAATATTTTCTTTTAATGCTCAATTAATTTTATCCCGCTCCTCAATTAATTTGATGCATATTTATTCAACCACCACCACTCTCTTCTCTAGTTTCTCATTCTCTCCTTTCTCACTTCAATTTCCAACTAAAAACACAAGGCATAAAGCTCTCTTTACAACCACGACAACTATAATTTTTAGCCATGTTTGAAGCCGTTTTGGAGTCAATACAAGCTTGATTTTTAACCCAAACTTTAGTGTTTTTCAAAGGAGTTTTGAGGTAGGTTTTCTTTAATTCAAACTTGGTTTTAGTATGTGTTTTCT